>VYZM01009993.1:39365-275470 GCA_013398915.1 Dromas ardeola | reverse complement strand
TTTTCTGAATTGTAAGTTTGTTTTGGGCTTTTGGATTTTTTTTATGTGTTTTTGTTTGTTTTTTTTTTTTTTTTTTTTATGTCACCTTGTATGAAACAATAATGCCACCTTAATTTTGGAGTAAAAGCTGCCCTGCGATACAGTGAAAGTCTGGGATTGATGTCAGGTTTTTCTGTGCAGCATCTGCACAAGACTGTGTCTGCCATTCATTTGCACTTTGGCATGATCCAGCCGTGTCTGAAATGAACGCCAGAAGGAGAAGTCGGTGCATGGTTCTCCTTTTTTATTTTTAACTGATATTTACATACAAGGAGGATTTCACAGACCCCCCTGGCGGTGTAGCAACCTTGCAGAAAATAATCTGCTCAGTAGTGTGTGTTGTCTTTGGAGAGCTGAAGAGGAGCAATCAAGCCACATCTCTGTGTGGAGGGGTTGGTAAGCAGAAAAAAGTCTGTGGAGGCTCCTGCATGTGGGACACAAGGTGTGTGTCTTCCTCGTTTTTATTTCGTACCTTTAGGGGTAGAGCGGGAAGGGAGGAGAGCAGAACCAACTGATTCATTTTCAAAATGCCCTTCAACATTGATAGGAAAAGCAAGATTGTGTGATGGTGCATGAGGCATTGGGAGTGACTGATGAAGCGCTTGGGCCAATATATCCTGCTTTTTTTGTTATTTTATTTTTTCCTTTTTTCAAGAGATGATCTCGCTTCTGTTTTCTGAGCTCATTGGCTCCTGCTGCGTTGCTGTTCTCAGTTTAGTCCCAGGCCAAAAAGTCCCAATAATCCTGGCAAGAGTGGAAAGCCGAAGGGCAAAATGCACTCTCACGTTCCCAACGTACAGCTTAGCATGTTTTTTCAAGTGGCGTTGTTAAGAAGTGGATATGCTTTAAAAACATACACAATACTGAAGCCCTAGTTTAATTGCTGGTTACAGATGCTGCTTTTGATCCAAGCTAGACTTCTGAGCCAAGCTGAAGTTCTTACAGAGAAGAGTTTGTGAAATTCTAAAGAGTAGGAAATCAGCATTAAAATAGCGTTTGTAGAGAATCTTAAGCAAAATGTGCACTTTTCAGTAAAGGCCTTTGCATCATAAATTAGCAACATCTGTCCTCCTATTCTATATGTTATTTCCTCTCCAAATCCCCTCCAGAATCTGCCATTTTTCAGAAGTATTCTTGGATACATTGAACCGTGGTTGAAGATGCTTCATAAAATATGCATAAGCACTTGTCGCTTGGTTAATGCTTCTTAGTATTTGTCACTTTGCTGTATTTTAACAAATTAACCCTCTAAACATGACTGATACCCATGGTGAATAGGGGTTGGGTTTCTCAAGTGCTTGGTTCCCACCACTGGTGGCAAAAAGCTGTTAAATTAGTCCCCTTGGTTGTGGTGGTTTTGGACTGTTTTTCAGAAAGCCCCTTGACCCTTGCATCTGCCACGATTCTGAAAACCTGCCCAGACTTGTTCCCTTCCCTGGGGTGTGGGCTGAGAGTCCCTAAAAATCTGGTAGCAAGGGCCAAATTTGACTTGCAGCTGTGTTAGTACCAAGTTCTGGGAGCTACAGTTGGAGAGAGTTGGGGCCAAAACTCAGAGGTTTTCTGCAATCTGTTGGAAGGGCAAGGGCAATTCTTCTGTATTGTGCACTGGAAAAATAACAAGGGGAGAAATTTTGGTGCAAAACTTGTCAAGTTGTAGCAGTGTAGGGGTTGAGTTTAGAAAAAAAACACCTCAAACCCCTTAAAGAAAAAAAAAAGGCAGCTTCTGTGTGACCGCAAGGGAAGATGTCCTGTGGTGGAGGGGTTGAATGGTGTGGGCTCAGCTCTGTCTTGTGAAGTGTTGAATCAACATGAGCCTTGATTGGAGGAGAACAGGGTTTATTGCTTCTGTGGGGCCAGAAGGAGGGTTGTATCCTTGTTATCTTTCTGACGGTGAATGTTTGACTGTAGGTAAAGTTACCTGGAAGGCACTCCAGGTTTGGTCAGCTGTGGGCAAAGTGGTTAGTGGAAAAGAGAAGTGTTATGGGGGTGTCATCAGGCAAGACGTTCCTGCAGTAAATCCAACCTTTAAATCCAACAGCAGATGTGCCACACTGCACTGATTCACACAGTGAACCACACTGACCTTACAAGAGTTGCAGGTGGCATGAATCTCCCTCTCAACATTTCCCCTCCTTTGCCCATTAGTGTTGTTGCCTTCTGTAACTGCACATTAGACTGTTGCATTTGATAACACTCTAATGGCAAATTTTGGAAGTAATTCATTTTGTCGTAATAGTCTCAAAACTGTGCGTGGGTAAATACGTATATGTGTATTTCCAATCTTGAGTGAACAGGACAGTATAAGGATGAGACTATATTGGACCCAGGAAATACTGTTGTAGGTGTGTGTTCCGTTTGAGAAGTTGCTGCTCTTTCTGTACGATATATTGTGGTGACTGATAAGATCTGGGAAATTCAGAGTATGGTTTACAGATAAGCTCTGAGAGACCCAGATTTTAGAGGGGTGACATAAGGTAGGGTAACCTGTCATCTTCCCCACCACTGAGATGCTGCTGATGTCTCAAAGGGCAGATTAACTCTCTCGGTTGTTTCAGGTGCAGAGTGTGCTTGACTGCTCATAGAGAAATAGGGCTGGGAGGGAACATGAAGAGTCTTCTAGTCCATGTCCCTGTCCCAAGGAAAGCACAGCTCTACCTGTGAAATTCCTTGAAGATAGCCTGTCTTTATGGACTCCCAGTGATGAAGACCCTGTGGCGCTCCCAGGCAATTTGTTGCAGCGTGTCACTGTTCAGCGGATAATATTGAAGAATAAAGTCCAATCCTGGAAAGCTTCTAAGTGTGAATGAAAACATTTAAAAATCAATACTGTGCTTTACAAGGAGAAAATAGGTGTGCAGTGACACTGGAGAGAGATACCAGGCAGATTTAATGCCTGATTCAGAGGTCATTACTCAAGCAGAAGTTTCATTTTATTCCTAAATTCTTTTATTTCTGCTTTACTGACCTAATGGGCCGCATGTATCCATTAGCAGCACATCCTGTGCTTTGGGCCACACTGAAGCCAGCTTTGCGGTGGTCTGACTGGCGTTTGGGCTATTTGTTATGAAACCACCAGCAAGTGTCCCCTGCTGTGAGTATCTGAGTGGGATGGAAACTGTCATTGTCTCAGGAGTGAGCAAGACAGGGACTGCACATCCTCAGTCGCTGCAGAAATAAGAGTCTTTCCCGGTGACCACCGAGTCCCTGTGTTTCCAGACAACCCCCTCATGTGTGGCCAGGCTTTGCTTGGAGGTAGAAATAGCTCGGAGGTGTCTTTGTGCTTCCCTGATCCTTTGGCCCCAGTGGACTAGGTAGGCGTGATCAGGAATTACACGATAGAAGGGAGAAGCCAGCTCTGAGCTTCACCGAAGCACCGGGCTCTGCTTTTTGGAAAATGCATTGCAACTACTGTAAATCAAAGAAAAGAAGGCAGAAAACATGAATGTATGCTACACTAGTCACTGAAAGGTCAGCTGGCTTCATGCACATTAGTAACATGCATAAAAAATTAATGGATCTTACTAATTGGTTTGTTGTGGTGGAATTTTATTAATGAGACAATCGATTTTTAGTTTATGCTAAAAACATAATGAAGTGCAGTGAAAGCTGGTCTTCACACATTTCTGGTTCTCATTGATAAAATGACAAGATTTGAAGCTGGTGTGGGCTACGCTATCAAGGCAGCACAGGCACAGTCCCAAAGCTGGGGATTGCGCAGGTCTGTGGTAGGGCAGGAATTCAACCTTCACTGCCTCCGTTCCCCGCTGCTGCTGCCATGGCCCAAGCACCCTGATGGTTGCCCTGATAGCAGCACTGTCAGGAGCCCAGACTTTCCCGGGACTTAATCTCCTGCTGTTGTGGGATATCTTTATATTCAGAAGGTGAAGATTGGCTTATTTGCTTTACAGGTTTTGTAATGCATCTCGCTTTTGGAAAATTAACTAGTTTGCGTCTTTGTTGCAAGCTATATATGCTGGAAACATTGTGATTAAATGTTCAGGAAAGAGTAAGATAAGGCTGTTGATCAGTTAAAATTGTATTTTTCCTTTTTACTCCTACACTTAGGAGAAGGAACGGATATTTTTGTTTTTATTACAATCTATCCAATTAACTGCATGAATAAATATACTGCATTTCTGAAAACTAATACTCCTAAAGAAAACTGCAAACATGTTCTGTTTAAAATATGATAATCTCTTGTGAATCCTGCACTTGTGTTCAGACAACAGGCCTCTAAGACACTAGTGTTATAGGGAAAACAGGGTGAGCTCTAGGGCTGTACAGGTGTAAAGCTGGTTGAGACAAAACCTATTTGGAGTCCATGTAGGGGTCCAGTTAAACATCTGCACCCCTCCTGGTATGAGGAGAGGAAACCCAGTAAATCCAGACGTAAGCCAAGAAGAGGAGGAAGAATGTCACCTTTTCTGGGCTGTTGTCCTTTCCCTTGCAGATACCTCCATTTTCTGTGAACATGTGCTGGGTAGGTCCCTGCCATGGGGACCTTGCACTCCTGGATGGAGTTGCTTTAAATTTGATGCTTTCCCAACCATGCTGTAGAACCTCTCTCAGAGTGCCTTCAGCAGCCTGGTGTCCTTGGAGCTTGGGGTGAGGGAAAACATGGGATCTCTCCATGTGCAGCCTTGTGCCCTAGTCAGATGTGGTTATGTAAAAAGTGGAGAAATGATGTGCAAGGCAAATAGGGGAGCATTGTGGAGCCTGTATCTGCATTAAGCCCTTATACAGTAATTTTTCTTCTCCATAACTTACTTGGAATTTGTTGAGAATTCATTTGGTTGCAGGCTATGGGAAGTCTTGACAGATGCCTAGAAGACAGGTGCATTTTTCCTTGCTGAGTTTCAGAAAGACTTCTGCAACATCCTTGTTCTTCAAAGCAGGTTGCTGACAAGCAGTCAAAGTGCCACATTATGACGGGTGGTCACTGCTGAGGTTAAACTGGAGTTTTGTTGTGGTCTTGCATTAGCAGCTTTGATTGACAAGTTCCCTCTCTTGAGCTAATTCACCCTCTGTCTTCATGTTTCTGTCTTGCCTAGCCTTGAACTGAAGGCTAGGAGGCTGATACCAAAAGGGAGGTTCATTTATAGTCTGGTGCCTATAAATATTTGGCTCTAAGTTTCATCTAAAATTCAGTGGAGATGGCGAGGTTCAAAGGGTGTGTTTGAAAGGTAAGGGCTAGGATTTTTGCTTTTTATTAAGTAGGTCTTTATTTTCCTACTCTTTGTTCGCTTTTTCGAAGCTTGCAGCAGGCTTTTATAAGAATTCTTAAAAGCAGTGTCTCTCAGAAGGGACTCTTGGCAGATTTTGGGGTCTGGTGATGGATTTTTCGATGTCAGCCAACAAAGGGTGCTGGTCTGCACCCCACTGCGCAGAGTAGTATTCTGTTTGCAGTTCTTGCAAATTTTCTGTATGAGTAAGAGTGGCAGAGCATTTCTGGAAGGTTAGCCAGGAACAAGATCTAGAATAGGGTGTTTTTGGGAGGCAGCGCTTCCTGTTGATTAATTTAACATCCCACCTTGGTGATCCAAATGTACTTGGTGTTTATGAGATGTTGTGTGAGTAAATGGCAAAATAACTTTTTTTGCCAACAAATGGATTTGCAGTGCAGGATGCATCCGGAGTTGTTATTCCATATCCAGCATTTGTATGCAGAGGCAGAAATGCCCGTGGCTCAGTACGTAAACCTCATTTCTGTACTCTCACAACAGGACAACTGAGTCATTCAACTCCTTACACTGAGCTGAAATGCAGAGATGAGACTGTCGGGTGGTGAGGGTACCTGCATCTCCTTGGTGGCTGCTTGGGGTGGGACTGGAGAAATGGGTGTCTCGGTGTGGACTTCCCTACTTGGTGTGTTTGGTGCTCGCTCTTCTTGTACCGAATTAGCTCTTTCTGTCTTATCTCTTTGCTGATGCATCTGACTGGCAGAGCAGCGGTATGGATCAGGCAGTGGTTGTGCTTCAGGGCTGAACACAGCATGGTCCCTGTGCACTGATAGGAGAGAGTGTCCTCTCCTTCTCTTGTTATCCTATGGGTGCAACCTGTGCTTGTGTCTCCAGTGGGAAGCAGGGGAGAGACTCAGACTTCTTACCATGAGGTCCAAGTCCATCAGAATAAGGGTGGTAAAGTTTGCAGAGGACAGTCTCCACCCAGCTGTCGTGATGTTTATCATCATTCAGATGTTGATTTTTATGGTCAGGCAGATGTGAGGCCAGCAGATAAATATGCTGCCTGGGAAGTTACCTAAATAAATTTTCCAGATCAAGGCACTGTGCAGGAGAGGAACCAAGAATAATTAATCTCAGAGTGCCTGGAAGAAGCAGCTGTTCCCCCAAAGCAGCGGGAGAAGCATAGGTGGAAAGGGAGGTGAGGATGGTCCCAGGTAAACTGCTGCAAATAGTGCTCAAGACCAGCAGTGTCTGGGGAGCTTTAGCCTCCTGGGGAGAATGCTGTGCTGGTGGGATCTCCGAGGCAGGGAAGCCTTTCTCCCTACCTGACCCAAGTGGATTAAGGGCAGGACACCTTCATCCCGAGGAGGAGGGAAAGGCTTCAAAGTACCTTTTAGATTTTTGGACAAATGATATTTTTTTTTTTTTTTTAAATGGAAATAGCAGTTGTTCAATCTTTGTACAGTCAAGCTTCATTCCTGCTCCTGCTGCCGCCTTTTTGCTCACTGCTCTTCCCGTCACTCTGCCCTGGACTTTTGCCCCCTGCTTTTCCTTGGGACTGTTTTCCATGCCTACTGCTGTCTCTTTTCTCCCTTCAGTCCAAGCCTGTCAGCCTTGAAGAGTGTATGAGCTCAGGCTCTGTGTTGTGCCCCTTCTAGAAAAGCATCCAGCTGCAGCTGGGCACTGTGGCCTCAGTCTTCACCTGTGGGTTTCTAAAAGGATTGGGCACTTTCCTTGGCATCCAAGACAATCCCACCCCAATTAGCAGAAGTGGGAAGCATCTTCATTTCCTTTAATGTCAGTTCGGCCTGCCAGTATTCGGGCCCTTTTGAGAGCAAGCAACTTTTAAATGTGTGCAGAAGTATTGGATTTAATTTGGTTTTAAGTACTGGCATTTGAAATTTCTGGTCTTGCTGCCATGTGTTTGCCAGTAGAAACAAATTCAGCTAGGAACTTGGATGAGACTGGTTTCCCACCAAGCTTGGTGGTGTCTGGTTTTATGGATACCAGTCTCCTGGTGTGGCCCATGGCAGTAACTGAAAGCTCATTAATTCTGAGAACCGATCTTGAACCTAATCCTAGACTAATATTTGACTGCATCCCTTTAAAGATTCAACATTTGGTGTTGTGTTAGTAGATTCCTGGCAGTTGCTTCTGGTATAAATCTGAAATGCTGATGTTACGAATGAGCTCTGATCCAAAGTGCTTATCCTGCAGGTGAAAGTTTTGGCTCATAAATTCATTAATTGTCAGATCATTATCAAAATCAATATTTGTCTACCATTTTTTGCATATTTATTTACCTTAACAATTGTTCCAGATTTACAGTTGTGATCCGTTGTGGGTGTTGTCTATATTTTAAGTCCACATACTACAACGAGGCTCCTATCCCAGCTCTGAAGGAAAATATAGGACCAATTTTAATGACGATGTACAATTGTACCGACATGTCCCAAAGCCTGGGGAAACCTGTCCGTTAAAAATTAATGGAGTAGGAAGTCCTGGCATAAAGTAAAGCCTTGAGTGAAATTCCGTGGCTTCATGGACTGTTAATTCTTTATTAGGTTTTCCTAAGACTGAGATAAAAGGCATTTTATCTTTTTTAAGGTTTGCATTAACATGTCATTGAGTTTTATAGATACATTGATCTTCATTTGGCTAATCCAGAAAGGGTAATAGAAATGTGTGTTTTATGCTAGAGCAAAGATAACTCCATAACACTTCAGACTTTTTTGTTATTTTTATTTATTAAGTTTTCTTCAGATACAGAACTGTTGTCAGTGTCCAGAGTTGTGAAATTCAGCTCACTGTATATTTTTATTGGCTATCCTGTCTAAGTTTCTCTCTTTCCTTTTTCTTAATGTTTTTTTAACTGCCTTTACTTTCTAGCTAATTTGGCAGTAAGGTTGATGTGTCTCCACTGAAAAGTAGCAAAGAGGTTTGGCAGTATTTTTTTTTAAATACTGTCTCTGTCTGTGATGGATTCTTGGCTTCCTTGGCTACCTGACAGGTTTTGGTTTTTTTTAAAGTGTATTCCACTTTGAGATGGAGCAATGAAGTGTGTCTTTGGATTCAGAGAAAGGACCTGAATCTGACTGATGTCAATTGTTTTCTTTGCTGCTGCTGCCCATGAACAAAGATTAAGTGCTGGGGTCTGCAAATTTCCAGAAAAATATACCATGCCATAGGATGTAGCTGGGACAATGGAGGCGGCACTCAGAGCGTCCGGGAAGATAAAGACAATTCTTATCCCCTTACCCTAAAAGTGAAAACTCGGCTTGGTAGAAGTTGGAGGGACTTTGGCAAGTCAGGGATTTATCTCTGCTCTTTGGGTCAGCAGCCCTTAGTGTTCGTTATTGCCTTGCGTAGCTCGGGAGGCTGCGTCTTCCTGCCGGGGGCTTTTAATTGTGTCTGTCTTCAAGAGAAACGAATCATCCTCACCAGAGTCACTATATGCATTTTTTAAGGAAGCCTCTATGAACAAAACTTTATTAATAGCTGTCATTATTAATGAAGATTTTGCAGTGGTCAGTGTATTAGCGCTATGTGTGAAGGTGTGTGAAAGGGGAACATAATGACAAATGATTTTTGGCTTCTCTGTCTTGAAACTGCACATCCTTTCTTCAGTTCTGCATGTGCATAAAGTAGGGCCAGGGAAAAAAAAGAGGGTGGCTATGGAGCTCTGCACTTGGAGAGAGCTCAACCTGGGTTGGATGCTTGTTCCCAGCCTCATCGGATCTCCGCACCTTGACAAACGGGGGATGAATCAAGCACCGAATTAGGTCCCCTGTGCAGCACTGTGTGCCAAAGACCTTCTCTACTTGTTAGGTCTGAGGTGGGAAATCTTCCCTTCCTCCACGTTGGATGGACTGCAAGTACAACATTCAGAGCAGAAGAGCACAGGTCGGTTGATTCTGGAGATCGTCCCCTTCATATCAGGGGTTTTTTTGATCCTTTCCTTGCCAACCAGTCTTGCCAAGCCAACGCGTCAGAGCAGCTTAGATCTCACTCACTTCTCATCTTCGGCTCCCACTCTTGCAGCCTCTAGCAAATGCTTATTTTAGCACCAGCTGGCTGTGATCCCTTTGAACTCTCTGATATGAGATTAAATGTTAATTTATTACATATCATTATAGGATTATATGTTATCTCTAGGATAATGGAATTCAAATGTTAGAATAGCATGTTTGAGATTTAGTGCTTGCACATATTTTCCTCCACTCAGGAAACAAGAATAATTGAAGGTAGAAGACTGAAAAAGAGGTGAATTAATCTGACTGATCACAGCTAGCCAAGAGCTCAAGCCCTGGAAGAATATAGCCAGAGGTTCATAATCTTTTTGCAGAGTTCAGAAGAAGCAGAGAAGTTGACTGAATTTTCTAAAAAATAAATAAGTCTGAAGAAATTGTTGTCTGCTTTGGGTGTTCCATGGGCTGAATCCTGTGGATAAATTACGCAGTGTGCATTATGTGGTCGGCTGTAGTTATAAAACGCCAGGCAAAGCAGAGTGCTGAAGTGACCTGTATGCTGAGTCCCGGCAGAATTTTATTCTCTAGGCTATGGGTAGGTGAGCAGTACTGTATGTAATAAGATATGACTTGAACTTGAATTGACTCAAACTTGAACTGCACTTGTGATGTTTCGACACAAAGGCTTATAGGAGATGCCACTAAGCAGAAGGTAAACATGGCTTTTTTTGCTGTTCCCTCTCACTGCCTATTACGGCAGCTGTGTATGGGCAAATGCTGACATTGAGCTGTGATGGAGCTGCATCCTCAGCATGCACAAATGCTGGGCTGTGCCCATGCATGACTGCTGTCTGTCACACATGTGCAAAACCCTGGGCTGGCTCTCTGTTGAGCTTAGGCAGTTGTAGGTGTGAGTTTGCAGGGTCTAGGGTGGGAGCAATGCTGCTGCCTTTGGCAGGAGCAGAACAGACCATGCATTCAGAGGCACATAGATGAGATTGGGGTTGATGAGGTCACATTGGATTTACAGGGTCTTATTCCAGCCAGAAATTGGGCCTGCGGACTTGCATTAATGCAAGAAGTGGCCCAGAGGAGCAGGGGGCAGCTGTTGCCCTCTGCACTAAATTATTACTGGTCCAAATTCGGTTCCGATTTCTTAAATGGCTCATTTTCCCTGAAATAGCTGACAGCTACTAGTACAGGGTAACCCTATGCACAAACACTCCTCGTGTGGAAAGGTTGTTCCCAGATGTTCCAGATCTCTCAATCCTCAATCTTTTTCCCGAGATGCTAGAGGTTACTGTCAGTGAATTGTTTCAGTTCAGAGGTAATAGGGCAAATTGGGAAACACTGCTATAAATGTGCGTGCATCCAGTTCCCACCCTTGGGGTAGTTTATCCAGGTAGGTGAGCACTTTCTGCTCTGGTTGAGGCACTATCCTAGACTAATCCTAAATTAATCATCATTCTAAGCTAATAATCTGATTATGATCTGGAGTTTCCTAACTAATATACTGGGTTGGGCTATGATAGTGATGCCCTGTCATTGAGAAAAGAATTAGATCCAGCTTTTTGCCTTCTCAGGCAATCTCAAGTCCGACCTAATTTACTTCTCTTGACTCTTGAAGAGTTTGAAAACGCTGTCAGCTAATGCTTATTATCTTTTATTACCTTAATATATTAACACAACTGAACCACACAGCAAGTTTGACCTCATCCAACTTTGGTTTTTTGCTTGAGAGTTCTTATTCTTTGCCTATAAGTTAATAATTATCTGTGAGCAAGTTAACCGTATTTGGTGCACTGCAGTATGAAAGCCATAATAAGGTTTCACTTTCTTTACACACCAATATTTTGACAAGATCTCCTTGAACTGCCTCCTCCAGAGCTATTGGGAATTTTCCTTGTGCTTAGAAAATCGAACTCTAAATTGCTAATCGGCAACAGACAGAGAAACAAACACCCAAGAAGTCCTGGGTGAGGCTGCAGGCTCCTTCTCCTCTCCCCAAGAGGAGCTGTTCTCCACTTGTGAATGACAAGCTGCAACCTTTGATCATTGTAGTAAGAGAAAAGCGGTACCAAGGGATGGTTATTTTGTCCTTTCTGACAGCATCTGCTGTGAATTTGTAAAATATGTCAAATGTGTATTCATAACGTGAAATAATGCATTCAAGCGTGAAAAATTATGCTTTGTTCTGATACTGGGATGTGCTTGAGCAGGACTGTTTCAATAAGCAAGAGAGCAGGGGAGGAGGTCAGCAATCACCCTAGGAATGCAAAGCTCTTTTTCTCTGTAACAAATTAATGGAGTTGCTCGAAGCTGTTGTCATTCCAAAAATAAAATGTTGAATTAAGTAAAGGAATCTGAGAGAAAACAGAAACTTTTGTTCTGGGTATTTTGGGTGGGATTAAAAAAAAAAAAGCTGCCTTAGAAAGGAAGGATTTATGTTTTCATGTGCTGTTCCTTGAGAGGCAGATATAAGTTGATAACTTAATGATATCTGAACTGCAAAACTAGGCCTGTGTGGTTGCTCCTGTGGGAGCCAGAGAGCACATATTGCTTTGGGAGTCTGGTTAGTGTAATGTTGGTTGTGATACAAAGTGCAGGTTAAAGATTGGGTTCAGAGAAAAAAGGCGCAGATATCTCTGAACTAATAGTGGTGAATCTGTAAAGCCATGGAGCTTTTCCCAAAGCAGCTAAAATGCTGGGTGGCCTCTCAGGTCTCCATCCTGAAACTTTGCAGCTTGTGCTTAAATTTCCCAGTGGGAAAACTCCCTGACTTGGTGAAACTGCACACAAACTTGAAATGATAAATGTGCATGTGTGTTTGCAGGATGGGGACACAAATCTTGGTGGAGGCAACAGCCTGCATCTCTGGAGTTCGGTGGGGAAACTTAAGTGAAAGTTCTTCCCACAGACCTAAACAGTGCAAATATTTCATCAGGAATTTAACTATCTGCATTGCGAACAGTCCCAAAAATCAGCATGTGTAGTCAGGGTCGCTATCCAGGTGAGAAATCCAACAGTAAAGGGGAGCGAAATGAGAATTGCTGCCAGTGCTTGGGCGGAGCTGTGGGGCTGGTGCTGGACCCAGGATTTTCCTTTGCGTTTCTCTGCATCCTGTTTTGTTTTATCACAGTCCTCCAGTAGGTCTGTGTATGGCATATACTCTTCCTGGGATTACAGTCACAGTGGGATATGGATGAGTGCTGGTAAAACAGAGGATTTTCTGTGCATTCAAGACATATCTGTGTTCTTAATAACTTTACAGGGGTTTTATTGTAAGCTGCTTTTGTGGTTTCCTGTGGCTGTTCGGGCCCATTGGTGTGGAGCTTGTTTCCTCCAAGAGCTTCAAAACAACAGGATGGAGAATCCATTGAAAGCCCATTGCTCTGGAGAAAGGCTTTGGACCAACATTACCTCCTTCTGACAATGCCTTTGGAGAATCTGCTGCCAG
Source organism: Dromas ardeola (assembly GCA_013398915.1). Classification (NCBI taxonomy): domain Eukaryota; kingdom Metazoa; phylum Chordata; class Aves; order Charadriiformes; family Dromadidae; genus Dromas; species Dromas ardeola. The sequence goes on along the minus strand of VYZM01009993.1, from coordinate 262,823 downwards.
CATTTTAATATCCTGTAATTTCTGGCTCCTGCAAGGAATTTTTCAATATCACCAAAGGCAGAAGCTTCCATGGGGAGAACCAGAAGTGGTATAAAATGATGTACCTGTGTAACCTGTGGATGCAGGAATGCAGAAAGTCTGTATTATATACAGCTTCAAGTTACTTTGTTTCATTTCATCTTTAGGTGTAATACTCAAGGCCATTGACTGCAGTCACAAGCTGGGGTTTGCAAAGAGAAAGGCAGCCAAGATCCAGGTCCTCCAGGAGCTGAGGGAGAACTGCCAGGGAGGGGTCAGCCCAAACAGGGACAGAAGTCTGGATCCAAGCTACTACTGCTTAGAGGAAAAATTGAAAATGCTGAAGCAGATTTAGGGAAGGATCCTTTTGAAATGGCATTTTTTTCCCCCTTAAAATGGGAATGCAAGCAATGCAGTCAGCACTGTGTTTCTCTGTATTGTTTTAATGGTGAATTCAATCTGGGAGTAACGGCAACCTGCATTTGTGATTTGGGGAAGATGGGCTTCCTGAAAATTTGGGAAGTGGAGTTGAGGGGGACTTTCTGGTTCCTGTAAGTCAGCTGTGCTGTGACGTTGTGGGATGCTATTTATACCAGTGCTCCTGGCTCTCTGCCTGCTTCTTTTTGGGGTGCCATTTGCTGGGATTGTGAGGGCAGTTACCCCGGTGCCTTAATGCTGTACCAGTGAGTAACTTTGTGAGAGATGGGGATGCACTTTGCTATTCAACCTTAGCTGCTTAGATCAATATCTACAGCGGGAAAGTGATTTTAATAAAAGGACTCTCTCTCAGCTTTCCTATCTCCATGACAGATAGACCCCAGCTAACATAAATCCTGGCCTTTCTCCTGTCAGTCTCTTGGCTTTGTGTGACATAGATATTTTGACACTGAATACAAATATTTCACAGCTGGCTAATAGTTTAGAGCATATATTTAAGAGATTTACTTTTGCAATCACCTGGTGCCTTTAGTGAATGTGTTTGCCTTGTAAGACCTTTCTGTTATTTGGAGAATATATCTACACACTCCTGTACACGTATTCATTTTCTGTTGTTTATGAAATATCACTGAGGGAAAATGAGTTTTGCTTTGGATAACGACAGTAGGGAGCCCTCTTCTAACCTCCTCTTTAGCAATGAGAACCTCCACTAGCTGTGACAAACCTTATTTATCAGGTCTCAGAAGGGATGCACAGGGGTTTGCAATGCTGGCAGCTGAAAGCACCGACTCTGCATCGGGGTAAGGAGCAGTACTGGGACCAGTGCTATGCAGTGGGGAGCTGGGCGAGAGGTCTGGCAGCCCTGCCGCGGCTCCTGGGACCATCACCTGGCTTAGCTTCACCAGGGGTGGCTGTGCCTCTTGACTCCCCCCATAGCAAAGGTGTGCTGCCTGGGTGTGCAAATTGCCCTTCCTGGGTTGGTGGTGTCCTGGTTTTCAGGATTAGTTTTGGCATCTCTGCCTCCAGCTGAGAAGAGCTGAGGGGTGTCTGGAAGGGAGAAGGAGGTTTTAGGGAATCCTAATGCTGCTCATGCCTGAAAGAGGCACTTTGAGGTGGGCTGTGGTATTTATGGTTTGTGTTTAATAGGTTTTCTGCCCACCGAGTGGTAGGTTGTGCAAAACCCCTGTGTGCATGTGCATGGCCTTAGCGATCATCTCTTCCCTCCAGGTAACCAGAACAGAAACCCTCCTTGGTTAATCAGGTGTGTTTAAACTTCAGTTTAGCTTGCAATAGTGGCTCTGTCATTCAGTTCTTTCAGCTGATGAATTTGTGACCTTTAGCCGCTGCGCTAATGCCTCTAATTGTAACTGGCAGGACAATTCCCCATTGCTGTTGTACAAGAGATGCAGAGAAACTTGCCAAGAGCAACCTGTGACTTTTAGCCACCGTATCAACACCACTGATCAAAACTAAAATGGCAAGTTAGGCCAGTGATCAACCCAGCAGAGCAACCTGAGTGATTGCAACAGCCACATTAAATGAGAAAACTCACCTCCCTGCACTGAGGTTTGGGCAGTTAAAGTAGCTTTGTCAGTTATCCGCACTGAGGTGGCCTTGGCTGTGCTGAGAGTGCTATGGAGGAAAACTCCCTTCTAGCACTCAGGGAATTAGTCTGGGCTGGAAAACCTTAGTTCTGCAAATACCTGTATTGCCTCTGTCAGAGAAGGCGGGAGCTGGAGATGGCTGATGGAGACTCGAAGGAGAAACCCTGTGAATATCTCATCTCATTTCTGCTTGTTTTTTGGAGCGGGAATGTTCAGTGTCCCTGTGCTCTCTCCATGCTCACACCTTCTCTCCATAGGTTCATCCTCGGTATTTTTTCTGTGTCCTTCACCCACTGGAATGATCCCCTTCTTCTTAATGGAAAGAATATTTTACACCCAAGAGGTTTGGGCTAGAAATCACTGGCCCTGGGAGGCCGTGAACACCTGGCTTAGGAGCACCGTTTTCCTGTGCTTTGTACACTCCGTGGATGGGACCACATAGTCCTTCTGCACAACATATAGGTAGTACTACGGAATATATTTTATCTAACGTCTAGATTTTTCTATCAGACACATTTGAATAAATGGTTTTAACAATGAAGACTTTGGCCAGAAGCATGCGTGCGAGAGTGAGGCGGAGATGAATAAATAGAATACGTGATGACATAAAGATTTTATGGGGATGGGCACATTACTCACAGATGGTGAAACTATCTCAGTAAGTTTCAAGAAAGCTGTGTTAGGGATGTTTAGAGAGTTCTAAAATTCTTTTTATTGTGACTATTTTTTCTATTACTCCAGCCCATACAACCAGGTGTCCTAGTTACTATGTTTCCTACTGTACAGGGTACAGAGGGAGCAATAAAAGCATCTAAATCTTACCTAAAAGAGCATTCCTACAGTTACAGATGTCACAGGTTTAATGTCCTGTATCTCATGTCCTTCCAGGCCTTGACATTTGGAGGAAAGGGGATCTTTCTTCCCCATGGCAGACTAAAATTTCCACTTTATAACCTATAGAGATGCTGTATCTTTGGCTTAAAAGCTCTGAAAAATTTAACTATAAGATCCAGTGTTAATGATTCAGGAGGAATTTGCATGCGTCAGGTTTGGACAGCATGATTTTGGGCAATTTCATTTTTGGTGGGAATTGTGCTCAAGTCTGGTAGTTCTCAAAGAAATGATGCTGCTGGGGCAGCAGAAGGGTGTCCCGTCTAGGACAGTCAAACCCTCAGGAAACGTGAATTTAAGTTGTAATGCTGAAGTGCATTACATGTGTACTCTTATTTCATCCATAAGTACTCTGATTTCATCCTAAATAACATTTTTTTTTTTTTGTTTCAGACTGTGTCATCTTTAAGCAAAAAGAACTCCCCTCTTTTGAAATAAACCTATCTGCTTGGAGAACCATTCTGCTGTAATGATAATGGCTCAGCTGTAGCTTTATACCTGATAAAATCTTCTTATGCAGGCACATCTGATGTCTGCATGGGCTAGCATGGCAATCAGAGGAGGAAGCAGAGTAGCTTTATTGCTTGGTTGCATGCTATTCCCTGGCTAGGATAAATATGTGGTCTATTTTGATAAACAAGCCTGAACTCCTCCTTCCCAGTAATAAAGTTGTTAACAATCATCTTCCCAGAGAATGGCAAATAATGAGGTAGTGGCTTAACAAGGCAGTTCCTCACCCTTTTATAAGTAGAGTCTCATTTTTCTCAGAAAAAAATATTCTCTAATCTGCTGGGTATAGTGCTGCTATAAGGGTTTTTTTTTTCAACTAAATAAAAAAATCAGGGCAAACTTTGCGTATTTGATGCATTTACTTTACCCTATTTTGTTTGTGTGCTTGCATGTGCTTGTGTAACGTTGTGTCTTCTTATTTTGCAATTGTTTTAGGGATCACTTCTGAGGTGTTGCAGATGAGGGAGTGCAAATTAAGAATGGCCATACCAGGTCAGAGCACAGATCCATCTGGCCGAGCAGCCCGTTTCTGATAGCACCCAAAAGCAGATACTCGGTAGGAAAGAGTAAGATCAGGCAAGTACAGAGGATGCTTCCCCAGAAAACGCTTTCAGCAGCCCATGGCAGGGGTTCTGTTTTTGCATATCACTGATTTAGGGTGTGCAGTGAGAAGTATTCTCTCTGGAGTCCAACACTTCACATGCTTTCCTTGCTGGAGTAATGGCAGTTTTGAGCCTTTTTGTTTTTCTCCACTTTTCCAAACTTTTGCTGGTAGAGAACCCTGAATTAATCTTCAGGCCTTTTGGGTGTTGGATTACACTCTGCCTCACTCCTTTCTGTGCCAGCAGTGCTGGAACTGGCATGGGATGCTAATCCTGCCATACTTATTCACTCAGTCGTAGAGGAAAATGTATGAAAACAAATTGCTAGTCCAAGCTAAATTTAGATTTATTCAGTTGGAGTTAATTATAATCTTTATTTAGTCCCAAGTGATGCCTTCTTATCATACACTTATTATAGCTGAGAAAATTAATTTTTATTCTACCATAAAGGTGAATGTAATAATCTGGGTTCAGGGAAGGGATTACTTTAATAAGATTTATAGGCAGCCTTTCAGACAGTACGGTTTTATTACTATCTGTAGGTGGCCTTGCTGTATGTATGTCTTTCAGTATGGGTGACTGTGCAAAATGCATGCAAACTAAAAACTGTAGTAAGTACCAGCTCAGAAACTTCCACATCCAACTTAATTTTTTAGCAAGGTAAGCAGGCAAAGCACTTGACTTGCTTTGGAACACAATACTACAATTTATTACTGAACTTGCGGCCTGATCAGGGGTTCCATTCATATGCATGGTTTAATTTTGTACTGAAAAATGTATTTTGGTAGGCAAAAGGTTTATGAGGTCTGAGATGTTGCTTTCAAGCTTTTTGGAAGCAGCCTGATGGGCAAACATAGGCATGTGGTGTGGGAAGCGAAGCTTTAGGGAAGAGCTAGCCATCAGAGCTGATGGCCCAGGACTCCTTTGCCTCTAGACATCCAAGCCTCCAGCATGCAGCTCTGCACTGGCCACCTTTAGCAATTGAATAAATGGATAGAAATAGGCTCCTCCCAAGGGTGATTTATCACCCCTAAGATATAAATGTCTAGGAGAGGATGAAAGCATTCTGAGATACCCTTTTCTGTGATTTACTGAAAGGGGAGGCTGGAGCGTGTGCTGGGCTTAGATACCTATCTAAAATGAGAGTGGCTGACTTCATGGAGGGTGGCCGGAATGAGTGGCTGCAGTGAAGCTTGGGTAACAGAAGTTTGACTGAGACATTTGAAGATAAGTACGTGAGACGTTGTCCCAAGCCCAGAAAAGTTAATTAACCTCTCTTCAGTTTTAGGTGTTTGGATTAAATAGAGTTCTTTTCTTTAAATTGCATCCTTTTTCTTGTCTTTCAAGACAAGCTGCCTGACTAGCAATGTTTTGCAAAGTGAATCTCTGTGTCCACAAATGTGTAATCAAGATTGAACGTAAGGATTGTAAACTAGTTGTGAGTCCTACATCAAGTTCTATCCTTACATCAAACTAGGATAAGAAGAAGAGAGAATGAGAAAAGATTAAAGGGATCCTGTCATCTTTTCTCAAGCTACAATTTTTTATATATTGACAGATTCTGGGCTGACTTTAATGTTAAAAAAGTATTGGGAACTCTTCTTAGCTCTTTCTTGCAGTGTCATTTGTATCTTCAAATTATTCTGCTACAGTTGAGAAGACTGACTGTTATTATGTTTTTTTTTCTGTGCCAGTGTGGTTCACTGTATAACTACCTCAAGTACTCAAGGAGTAAGGCTTGTTTTTGAATGGTAGGTGGTGGAAGTTGCTCCTCAGTGGGACTGTCGAGGGTTTTTCTCTTCCTTTTCCTCCCTAATGTAAAACTGAGGAGATGAGTCACAGGATGGACTCTGAATGTGGGAAGTAAACAGTGACATCCTCCTTTCATAGTTAATTTATTAAATTTTGAATGAGTCAGGGAGAGCACGAGGCGGGTGTTCATCTAGGCTCCTTAAATCCTCACACAGTCCAAACTTATCTTACTCATGGTTCTCAAATGAAGCCTAAATTTATGGTAGATTTTCACACTGTAATCATCCTCCTCGTTTTCCTGCTGCCAGGATTAAGAGTCAGAGTTTCCCCAGCTGTAGGCAGGCCAAATCACCTTGCATAACCTCTCACGGCTGGGATCCCTAAAGAGCATCAGGTATTACCCCTTGCATGTATGAGCAAAAGTGACCTGCACAGCTGGTCCAGAATTAATTATTTTCCTATAATTTATCAGTTCCAGAATAGCTTTCCTTGTGTAGACACCCTATTCTGGGATACAGTGTGTTTTTATTCAAGGATAATGCCCGCATTACCAGAGCAAAATAATTATTATGAATAGAGCCATTTTTATAGTGGAATAATGTACATGTGTAGTTTGGTCTTTATGGTCTTTAGTGAGGGCTGGTGGGAAGGGCTGGTGATTTTTCTCCCATACAGACAAGCCATTGATTGCCTCTGTATGAGTCATGGATAACATCATAGTACTTACTGGCACCACATTACTTGAAATTATTCCTCTTTTACAAAGAGGAGTGTCTGTATGATCTCGTGCTACAATTCTGATGATGCTGCAGGAAAGATGAATTTTAACTTTTTCACAGTTTTTCCACAGGTGTAGGATTGGCTTTCTTGTTTGTTTTCAGAGAAAAAGGATATTGAAAAAGTTACAATTTTAAACACTTCTTGTTCCTTGTACCTCCAACTTCAGAATTACTGAGGGCTTATGGAAGACTTGGCTTCTGTTAAGTAGTTAGCTAAAGTAGAGGGAAGATTTAGATATGAAATTTGGATTTGTGCTCCAACAGGAGTTATTTTCCTTTTTAGTTACAAAATGATGAATTTTAAAGACTTTTCTCTTACTACAGCTTAACATAGATGCATTAGTTTTTAATGCTGACCTGTCACTGCCACCACTACATTCTAGCAGGATACTTGTTTTACTTCTTATTAAAATGTATGAAACCTAAGAAACGTACCTTGGATGAAATCTTGAGTTACATTAAAGGCAGATTTTTATTGCACAGTGTGACCCACAGCTATGGCTTTGCATGTGCCTTAGTCCTGTGCTGCTATTTGTGGCATCAGTTCAGGGTCACATGAGATTAAAAACAAAAGCGACGGATAATTTTATGGTTAAATAAAAAATTATCAAGAGAACAGAAAGGATGCTTCGTTTGAGGTCCCAGCTGGTCAGAGTAAGGACCAGGAAGGGGCATCTCCCTAATGCAAGCATTGCATGATTGGTTATGTGCACGGTGGCTTCCTCTCTCTCAGCTCTTCAGAAACATTAGAAGCTTGTTTCCTTTCCATCTGCACACTCAGAGTTTGCAGGATGAACTGGGCTATGAGGCTATTGCCCAACTCTGGAGAGAGGTTTTGGCATAAAATGGGAGCGATGAGATTTTACAAGTTGACCTGTTGCTCTAGGGGTCTTGGTATTTGGCTAGTCCAAAAAAGGGTTTTAGAAGGGGAAAAAGCACCTGCTGAAAAACTGTTACAAGGTAAAAGTTATTTTAGAAATTTAAGCTAAATATCTCAAGTCATGTCCAACAACATGTTATTTCCGTACGTCTCCCCACAATGCCTCCAGTGCCACAGTAGTGTGAGAAACAGATTGTGTTCAGCCTTTGAGATTGCACTGGGCTCTGGGGACGCTCATTTGGCCTCCATTTACTTTTCTTCAACTCTTGCTCTCTTTTGTTACATAATTAGGACTAGCCCCCTTCTGATCTAATGTTCTGCCATCTTTTGATCTTGCTGCAGTGCTTATTAAAGGAGCAGGTGATTTATTAGTCGCTTTGTTGCACACCAGAAATCTGGAAATATGTCCTGTTTCTGATTGTTACTGTAGGGACATTGATGCCGTGGTGCTGATGTGCCGAATTAAAAAGACGGGGTTGTTGGCCTGCCATTGTGTGAAGCATTTCTTTTTAGATGTTCCTACAGCATCATAAAATGCTGCTAAATTCAGATATCATATTTTGTTGTAGGCTGGTTCTAGGACAAAGCCCAGCCCTGTCTACTGGTGTTTATGGCTTCCCATAGAAGCTTTCAGACAAAATTTGTGTCTCATTTTGTTTGAGTTACAGCAGGCTGATATCCTAGTCCTTGTACTAGTTCTGAGAAGAGGCACTGAATGTTGCTGCTGTAATGAAATGGAGGAAAGGCAAAAAAAAACCTTTTAAACTTCCTGTAAATCACTGTTTGAGAGAGATAAAATATCTGCATAAAGGATGGGGGCGAGGAGGGGAGGAAAGTCCTATAATGTAAACACAAATGCATTTAAGCCTTGCCTCGGTTTTGGTTTCTGTTTAAGCTTAAGAGCTATGTCAGTGTTTAAATCTCCTCTGTGATCTGGTGTGTCTTGGGAGAAGGCAAATTTTAGCTCTTCTCCCAGAAATCAGAGGGTACTCTTGCTTCTGTGTGTCTTTTGCTTTTCTGTATGGACGCACAATTTTTATGATAAATACAACTTCTCGAAAGTATTGCTTTCAAATATAGTTCGATTTATCTACAGTTAATCCAGAAGGTGCTTGTCTGCATTTGACTTCTCAGTGAAGAAACAACACCCTTCCTCCTCTCGCTGCCTTGGCTTTCACAGGAGCAAAGTTCACTTTCAGAGTCTGAGTTGTGCGATTGCACGACGGCACGGCAAGCCGTACCATGTTAAGATGCTCTATAAATAGCAGAGCAGTAATGGAGCTGCTAAAACATCTCTTGGTGACTTTGGTTCTAGAATTGGCATTGATTTCTCCTTTCTCCCTTTTCCTCCTACAACGAGCAGGACGAGGTTTGACCCGCAGCATGTTTCCTGAGCACTTTGTCATTCAGTGGTGGGATAAAAGCATTGGGGCTCCCACAGAGCAGCACAGCAAATAGTAGTGGGGCATTGCCTGACCCCTGCTAAGCAGTGGTCACCAGCCTCTGCTCATTGCCTCCATACCTGTTGTAGATTGCAGTGGGTTCCTTGTTCTGTGCAGCCTCCTGTGCCTGGCGCTGATGAGCAGCAGTGTCCATCTCTGCTGCACAGGACCTACTGCTTTCTGTGGTGTCTGCCTCACCTGTGCCTCCTGCCTCTTACACTGCTTGTAGCTTGGTTAGCCTCTTGCCTGGGGAGACTACCTCTGTCTTCTTCCAGAACTGCTTATTACTACTCACACCCTATGGATGCCCATAGAAAACCGGTGTCTCCAGTTTTTGCATGCTGCAGGGAGTGTGCCAGCTAAGCATCGTTCACATTGGAATGAAAAGAGATATGGAAGGGAAGGGACAAAGTCAATTTTCTCAATTAGAAAATTGGGTGTCCCCTATGTGACCTATGATACCATAGCAAGCTGGCCCAGGTCAGTGCTCACATTGGCAAGGGAGGAGAAAGTTTCTCATCATCTGGATTTCTGCATTTCTGGGTGCCCAGGTCCGTGGCTGCGTGCAGCTGGGGGAAGGTGTTGGCTGCACTGGGGTGTTATGAGAGATGGGCTGAAATGTTTATGTGTGGCCATAAGAAACAGAGGACACCCAAGTGGGGCAATTGCATGGCAGCTGCTCTGCAATTGCATTTGCTTGTGGAGCTAAGAGGAAACCCTGATTTGATCCCCGTATGGAGCAGTGAGAGAAGAGGCTGTTGATATTGGTTCCTGCTGAGAAATTTTTTGTGCTTTTATATATTTTTGCCTGTTTACTCATTCCCACAAAGAATATTCCAATGGATGAAGAAAAACCTTGATGCAATTAAATATAGAGTGAAAGTAAAGGTATAAGTATTGTGATGAAATGAGAAGCATTTAAACACGCGTAGATAATATCAAGCTATCGAAAATAAATGAGCAGAATTTCAACTGAGAACAAGAGTGGAGCAAAGTCAAATGTATGAGATTTGCCCTAGAATCTGTCTTCGATAAGTGTAGGCTTTAAAAATACACAACCTGAAAAAATAGCTTAAATATTAGGGCTTTTATCTGTGCTAAATTGTGGCTGCAAGTATTTGAGTCATCTGGCTTGTAAGAGGTGTAATTGTTTGTGTGGTTGTTGTGTTGTGTATCTGCTCTCCCCAGTCCTGACAAACAGTAAAATCGCTGCTAAGCTTCAGCAAGAGACAACAAGAGCTTTGACCTTAGGATCTGTCATTGTTCCTTTGTTATCTCTGTGCATTATGGAACTGCTTCATTTTAATTCATTTGGTTTCTGTTTATTTCTTCTGTGGCGGTCCCATGAGCTTGCATTCACTGGCTTTTTGTTGGAGCGTATGAATTGTTAGTTTGAAAGACCCACCGTTTCTTTCTGGTAGAATCGCAGCCCAGATTGAATATATCTCACTATTAATTAGAGATCGGCCCAAACCAGATGTCTGTTTGATCCCTCCCTCCCTCTGGAATCTTTTCTTGCCTGGGAAAAATTGCTCAGTGCTGGCTGGAGGATTGACCATTGTGTTGTAGAGAAACTTTTGTGGTTTCCAAATGTGTTTCATTCTCCTCTGGAATTAAACCAAAAAATCCTTCTAAGCATCTGCAAACCTTCTGCATGTAAAGGATTTCTCTCCTTCTCTCAAGTTCACTCTTGCCTATAAATCCATCCCACTGAGACCTCTATCAAACCCCATATTTTTTTGTGTGAAAAGTTTTGGTTTCAGGAATACAAAGCTTTTATCAGTTTGACACCTACTTCCAAACTGCTGACCTAGCAAATATGGATTGGGAGTGATGCAGATTTGAAACACCCATCACATTGTATGTTAACGATGTTAGACTAATGAAAATGTTCTGTTTTACTGCCTACTAATATTCAGTATGCCAGTTTCTTACTTATATTGAAACGTGGATGAGTAAAAGTCTAAGTTTGATCTGGCAATAAAAGAACAATAACCAAACAGTAAAAAGTTTTGGAACTTAGACTGGGATCTGGCCAATCAATCTCCTCCTTGTTTTATCCAGTACTTGATGAATGGCTTTCAAGTAGATATTAGATTGGGGGAGGTGGTAAGGGAGCTGTACAGCTGATGCAATGGGATGTTTTCAGTGTATGAGCTTTGAGCCAACAGTGTTATTCCGTGGTACCTGTGTCAGATTGTTTTGTAATTGTGTCTAACAGTATTGATCTCTGGTAATACTTTGCCTTTAAGAAAAACTGAGAGGCATGCTAAGCAAACATTACAGTTTGTCTTTCTGTTTCCTTTTATCTTTGGCCTGCAGTGGTGGAGAGCCGAGGAGGGATCATGGACAGCATACAGAGATTTTCAAACCTGCCAACGTATCTCCCCGTGAGCTATCACATCTGCAACACTGATATTTTCTTCTTCCTCAAAGAAGCCAACCAGGATATCATGAGGAACTCCAGTTTGCAGTCTAGGGTGGATTCATTCTTTATATACAAAGCCAAACTGCCACCTGTCCTAAATGCCACATATGGACCCTTTTCTGTTGAACAGGCTGTTCCCTTGGACCTCATGCTGACTTCTGCATCTTTTGGTTTCACAAATAAATTCACTTTTAATTGGAAATTAAAATCTCACATAATCGACAGCTCAATCTATTCCAACAAACCTAAAATACAAACCTTGTTCTACATTGCAGGGAAGGACTGGGATGACTATAATTCTGCAGAGAGGTTGCCTTGTGTGAAGATGTTTGCTTTCCTGGAGTCTAGAGAAATTGTGGCCAGCTGTAGATTGACAGGTCATCTAGGATTATGTGTTGCGGAGCTGGAATTATCTCCTAGCTGGTTCAGCTCCCCTCCACCCCTGGTTTCAGAGGAAACAGACTCCCTGGAAGGGATTACTGTGGAGCTCTTCTATAAGATTTATACAGCAGATGGGGAATGTTCTCCAGAGGATGCAAAATGGGAAAACAATATCCATACAGGTCAAGATAATGAACACAAGGCTTTATCAGCTATGGAGAGGATTGGTAGCATCATTGTTTACCCAAATCAAGACAAATTAAAACAGTCTTCACTGAGGCTAGATGAAAATGTCGTTATTCGCTTACCACTCAACCCGGTCAGAGAAGGTGATGTTGTGACCTTTCATATTTCCCTGGCTGATGACTCCCTAGCAGACCAGTTTGTATTAAGGTAAGTGAATTTTTAAAGTGCTGTATGCTAAACAGTCTACAAATAGGGACAAATTGATGTCAGGTGTAATTTCTTTGGTTACATTCAGTGTTTTCCTGAGAGAACTTAAGCATTTCCTCTCCAAGCAGGGAAAACTATAAATAGTCTTGAATTATCTCTGTGGATGACACCTTTTAGAATTTATTTTAAAGTATGAGCTATGAATGTTTGTATGATTATTTTTTTGTTTTAATTCTATTTGCTTCTAGTCATAATTCTGCCTCGTAAATTATGCCTCTGTAAGTCAGCCAGGGTAACTGCTGCGAACCATTTTGCTAGACAGTTTGCAGGAGGGTTTTCCATTTCTTTGGTGAAGCTTCTTCTCTTTTTATCAACTTTCTTATCATCTTTCCAAAGTACATGGGATACATCTTGCACAGGTCGTATGTGGTGAGGAACTATTCTGTTGCATTGTACGGAGGGGAGCTGAGAGGTGAGAAAATGAGACGTGCCTCAGCTTGTGTAGGAAGTCTTTGGCACAGCCAGGATTTGGATCCAAACTTTGCAAGTCGTCTTTGGTTTTTCTGTAAGACAGCCCATCCTGCTTCCTCAAGCTTCTGACTGCTTGTTGCGTGGCCCATTTTTGTTTTAAGTTTTGAGACTTCCTGGTGACCTTTACTTGTGAATCTGCCTGTAATAGGAGAATTCAGGCATTTCTAACCACCCCAAGGGTTAGTGCTGCATATTTCTTGTGTCCTTAGCTGTCAGACTGTGGGTTCAGAGCTGCATAGAGACCAAATTCAGAGAGAAATGTGAGCCAGACTGAGGGAATAAAAGGGCCAAAAGGTAATTGCAAAGTGTCATATGCTGTGAGAATGTGAGACGCTTGGGAAAGGAGTTGCAGCCTGCGCTAGCAAACCTCAAAATGGATTCGTGCCTTACTTCTAACTTTTTGATCCGAGAACGATGGGAGCAGAACATGACAGAAGTGCACTTTGGGGACAGATGTTGAGAAAACAGACAGCAAACCTTATGCAGCACTTTCAAATCATTGAACGTTTGTGAAATAGCACATGCATATTAATAAACTTACACATTGTTGTGTGAATCAGGACAAGTAGTGCAGTGCACAAGCAGAGGGAAAGAAATGGTCCACAATATCCCAAACACTTCCATCTACTCAGAGCGTTGGGGGGAAATGTGTAAGAAATATCATAAGGTTTAACCAGACTGTAAAGGGTTTGGGTCAGGAAGGGTCTTCCTATAAACCCAACTTATTCTGGCCTTTACCTGGCTTTACTGGTTTTTCTTCATTAAATACAGTTTTGGACAGCATCCACTGTCAGCAGATGGACCAGCCTCGTGGAGCAGTCAGATTTCGGCAGTTGAGTTTTGATCCTCAGTGCTGTAGTAAAGAGATGATGGAATTTGCCTAAAGGTCTGCAAGGATTCAACATCAGCTCTTAATTCTCATTTTTTTGTTCTCTTTGCCACACCACAGATAAAATTCCCTAGGACATAACCTAAGATGCAGATGTTTTCTTTCCATTGGAATTTCTAAAATAACATTTACCTTGTAACAAACAGACCGAAGGCAGAGTGGCAATATTTCTGCTGGCCAGGAAAGCACCAAAAACTTGTTGCAGATATAGTTTTGAAATGCTCTCTTTCAAAAGCAAAATAGTTTCTGGAAGTGCTGAGCATAGTAACTAACCTGGGGTTTCAAGGAAGCTCAAACTGAGGGAGTCAAGAGCCTCCAAACTGGTGAGCGCCAGGATTGAGCCACAAGAACCTGGCTACCACTGAGACCTCGTCTTCTCCCACAGGCCCCCGTGACTTGCATGTCTCCAGCTGTTAGGTAGGAGTCACTTCGCGGTGCTCTCCTGGCACACGGAGCATGCATCTCACTGCTTCCAAGCTGCTGGGAAGGCAGTCAGGTTTCCATGGGGACTTCCTTCTTTGAAAAGTGTGTGGAATCAGTTCATCTCCAGGAGATATTTCTCTTACAATAAATCAGCATGTTTTACGTGCCCAGAAATATTTCCTTGAAAAATTCACTATCGGCTCTATGTAGTCTAGCCTGTCTGGTCTTTTATTTGGCTTTGCTTGCATTGTGCTTTTCATCAGAGAAACTGCAAGTATTTTTATTTAACCTTCAGTTGAATGCTGAAAGTAAGCGGCAAAATGCAATTCTGCTGATGGTTCAGGCATCCTCCAGGATGGAGAGCATCAGCAACTGTTGCTATGATTATTTTGAATGACATATGTGGAGCCCATGGAGAGCTTATTCAGCTGAAGTTTACACAGTAGGCAGGGAATTATGCTGAGGGAAATACAATGACTATAGCGCCTGCATCTAATTTATGCAGTTTCCCTCACAGGCTTTCCCTGTTTTTCAGCTCAATGCTAATGTCCATAAAAACCCAGAAGGTTTTTATATACATAGAATTTCTGTGTGTTATAGCCAGAGGAAAATACATTGAAGTATATGTTTGCCTTGGGAAATATATTTTTGCCTAATATAACTGATTGTTTTTAATCATATCAGTTATAAGTGTAGCGGGGTGAATTGCAGTCTGGCTCATATGAGACAATAGATCAAAATCAAGTCATTCTCAACACAGCATTTGATGCCAACCTTGAGCTCTGACAGTATGCAAAAGAACAGATATGCTCAATTTTATGTGCCTCTCTACTATTTCATACTGTGTTGTGTAGTATTTTGTTTTATCTTGGATTTTGTTCTAGCAAAACTGACTGCAGTTCTCATACGAGAGCAGATTCTTCCTCATTTTGGTAAAAACTGGGATACTTAAACAAGCTTTCAAACTGAAAAGCAATTGGAAACAGTTTCTTGATTCAGCAGTCTGCTGTGTTGAAAGATAAATGTTAAACCCTGTCCTTCCAGTAATGTCACTTACAGGGCGATGCTGCAGGTTGTATGTGAAGCTCCAGCTATCGCTTCCAGTCCTTTTCATCAATCCAAACTGTTTTGCTCTGCTTAAGCTAGGTCTTGGTTCTTTGTTTTTCATTCAATAACTAGAATTTAAGATTGAGTTGGAGCTCTAGTTGTGCTGTGGTCCCAGGAATTTTTTTCTTTTCATTCTGCAATCCAGGCAGCGTGGCTTGGTGTAATTGAAGGACCCAGATATGTCAAGGGGCAGAACTTGGAGGCTAAGCGTGCATTTAATGCTTTTGCTGTGCCTGACAGTCGTATTGCTCGCTTCGTTGACAGATGATCTATACATGCGTGCAATGAAGTTCTTATGACACTGGAGATTAATTTTTGGCCTTGCTGGTCTGTTCTGTTCTGTAAAATTTACCATCTGTGAACATAAATTTTGCTCATTATGTTATGTGGGTTGTCACTAAACATAGTTTAACCATAAAGATAGGTGAAATGGGCTATGTTGCCATGATTAAACCTTTTTATGAGCTACCTAGTTTAAAAAAAAAAGGAAAAATGATGCACAGCTTTGAGATTCCAGCAGGACTAATGCATGCACCAGTGTCACAAATTTTCAGGCACCTTTTGTCTTTGATGCACAGGAGTATCTGTTACCTTCTTTACTGACAAACTTAGATGAAACATAGTAAATGAGGAAAGATGGAAACCATGACTAAAGAACAGGTAACACTAACTTTTGTGCTATTTACTAAACTGAACAAGTCTCCTGATATACATGGAGGAATTATAAAAGAGGCAGGAGAAAACAATTCTTGCTTAACTGGAAGGAAGCAATGGAAATCTCATCCAATAGCACTGGGAATAGCTTGCATTTCTTTTGTGGTGTATGTTATTATTTAACTCTGAGACTCAAAGGGTGTATTTAAAGGAAAAATGGGAGTCATTTTGCACAGCAGGAAAGCGCTTAATGGAATAAATGGACAATCGCCCCTTGGTTATAGGAGAGAAACCAGGACACTTTCGTTATAAATAAATGGCAGAATTTTGTCCCGTTTACCAAGTCTCCCCATTTAAATAGTGAGTGAGGATGTGCTGGTAATGAAGGCTGAGCACTAACAGCAATTTGTCAAGTCACAGACAAAAAGTGGGTTTGTCGGCATTCGTTACACGTCCCTAACACGAATGACCCATCCTTCTTTTATCCCTGATCAGAATAGAAACGGAGATTGGAGATATTCCAGGAATAATAGTAAGGGGCTGAAACCAGGTAATGAATCCCACGCCAGAGAAATGAAAGCGGCTGCGGTTGGGATGCGGTCCTCTGTCTAGAGGGGAATGGTGGGACTGTGCAAAGAAACCTCGCTGTCGTTCGGTGCCTAGGCAACCTCAGGGAAAAGGATTATCTGCCTCTCCCTGCCATGCTCCACATATTGCAGGGCAAAGATTACTTTTTGATTTTTGGATGAACCAGTACAAGGTGTAATACACGCCTGTTGGCTTTTACTGATTATTCTCACTAGGAAAAATGATATTAAGGATTTATATTAATAAACATATATCCATATGGAGGAGGTTATGTCTCCTGCTAAGGAATAAAAATTGCACAGGCCATTAGAACTGACTTACAAGGCTTCTGCGTTAATAATGAAAGATCTGTAGAAGTCTGAGCAGTCGTCTAGAAGGCCAGAAAAAGATCATTAAGAGGATGTCTCCTGCCAATAGCTGCCAAGAGCAAACAAGGGAAAGAAAACAGAAGGTTTTAGATCTGGAAATGCATAGAAAATGAGAGAATACAGACTGTGGGGAATGCAGCCTGGCTGCGTGTGAAGAGGAGGCTCCGTGTGGCCTTCATCGCTTGTAACCAAGCTAGTATGAATGGGGAAGCAGGGTAGGATTATTACTGGATAGAGAAATAAATGATTAACTGAAGCATCATTTTAGGATGAAAATTCAGGAGACGTGAAAGTGTTGAGAAAGGGAAAAAATATATTTCTGAAATTAATCAGAAATGCTAGTTCAGATTGAGAAATAATTACAGAATTAAAGCATTACTGGCAACTTGGGAATATTTGTTTTTTACCCAGAATGAATGTTTAAATTGGTTATTTCTCTCTTTTCTTTGAATGTACAGTGAACTAAATGTAAAATATGAAATAGTAATATGTAATATTAATAAAAAATAACAAGCATTGCAAAGTCTGGAAACACCAGAGATGTCTCTGCAACCTTAACTCAGTCCCCATGTATATATGAATTATAACATGTTCCTCAAAGACAAATCCACACTATTTATTTTCCAGATCTCCTGCTTCATTCGATGCCTACATTGTCTTCCTCCCACTGTTTTCTTTTGTTTTTGTCACTGAACGGGAAAGGGAGTAACATCCTTTCAGGACACTCCTGCGAAGCCTGGGGGAGCTGTCACCAGAATTTTTTTTAGCTTGGATAAGCCATTTCTATAAATTCTCTTTCAGAAAGGGTTGAACCATTCTTTTATTTTTCTCATTTCTATTTGAGACAGGCATGTGGCCCAGAAAAAGTGGCTTCAGCTGATGAAAGCCTGGCATGGTGGTATGGAGTTATAAATTTCAGAAGGATGTTGTATGAAGTAGTTAGACCCGAATCTGTGTTGACTGAAGTGAAAAATGCATCCTCCTGTACCTCCCTGGGTACCTGCAGGCAGTGCATGGCTGTGCTGCACCCACGTGCCCGAGCCAACCTGCCCTGGCAGTCAGTCGTACCACACTGCCAGGTTTTCTCTCCTTTTCATGTGCTTTAAGATAACCTTTTCTGTCCTAGCCACAGTGGAGAGGGAGAAGAAAAGAAAGCACCCTCTCATACAGTCTTAAAAACAGTTAAAAATGACAAAAAAAAATAGCTCCTTCGTAGGACTCAAGCAGTCCTAAAAGCTTAAAAACCAATGGATATCCGACAGTGAATAAATGACCCAGTGAATCCTGAAAGACCCCGCAAGACTACAGTCAATAAAGCTTTTTAATGGAATTTTAGATAAAGGTCAACTATCTGCTAAAATAATCAGCCGTCTGCGATCACTCTTCATAGGAATAAACCAGGCAGAGCAGCAGCCCCACGTGACAGCAAGAAGCTCTTGTTAGTTGTTGGATATTGGCTTTGAAGCACTTCCAAACGGGATTGCAGCGTAGTGGTGATAAACCACTTTTTTTTTTTATTGTGACATTTTCTGACGGTGACTTCTCTCGCCCTGCAAAAGGGGTCCCGAACGTGCCGCTTTGTCCAGAAACACAGCTGCTCGTTACTGCGGCGTTATTAAGGTGTTGTTAAGGTAAAGGAGGATGAGACAGTGATGAAATGTTGTGGTGCTGCGTTTGGGTGACTGTGGCAAGTGTCCGCGTTATCTGTCCCTTCCCTTGCCCTCGGCAGTGCTGGCTTAAGGATGTTGCCTTCTCCCATGGAAGCGGGGAATGTTTGTAAGAGTTGGAGGGGAGGGGCTGACCAAAATACAGAATTAGATGAATTAAAAATATTTAGTCTCTGTGTGTATTTCACCAGGGTGTTTTTTACTGAGAAGGGGAATAGTTTGACTGCAAGTTATTTTTAATTTTGACAGTTTGGGGATATTTCACATTTATGGTGGGGGAACACTGAATACAGCTGGAATGAAACAAGAACCCGCTTTCCATTGGAAAAGGTGTTTGATTTGCCTTGAAACCCCACTTTTTCTTCTATTTGAGTCCTGCCAGCAGCACAGCTATCTCATTCATCTGCCCATCTGCATCTGTGAGCACTAAAGGGTGTGGCAATGTTATGTAAATTAATTTGCTGTATCTCACATTCAGAACTATAAAGTGGAAAAAAAGAGAGTTATCTTGGTTTTAAGTCAGTTGATGTGTGAGCAGGCATCTTGTCTCTGCAGTACAGAACTGCAAGTGGGTAAGCAGTGCTGTGTGTAACTGGTGGCAGCGCATCTTGTTTGACACATCAGATCGTTTTGCACGTGTGTGACAAATAAGGTTTATAATAGGAGCCCCAACAACCTCTTGTCTGCCAGCGTGTTAGCAGACACTGCTATACTCTGCAAACAGAGATGATGTGAAAAGCGTTTCCCATGGATTTGGAAGGTGCCAATATGCCATGTGACTTGACACAAACTCAGCCTTGTTGACGGTAATGGAAAGAGATTTTACATTTTTAAATGGTTCAGGTTCTACAAGCTTGTTCCTAGGCTGATCCCCATCTCCGAAAGCTTTGACATGACAGCTCCTGCTAATTAACTCCAGCCAGCTTCTGCACAACTCAGTGCTTGCTTCGGGGCCGGGTGCGGATCTGCAGAGCACTGTCAGCAGATGTGGCATGGCACAGTTGTGCTGAAAGCAGGGTATGAGCTGTGGTTGAAATGCTTGTGATGCAGAGCATGCCTGGGAAGGAGGCAAGTGGATTTTGGAGGAGACCACCACTAAAAGGACACCCTTGGTTTGTTGCATCTGCTCAGACTCCCTCTACGCAATGTGAAGGTGCGCTGGTGGTGATCCTTCTTGGATGAGGTGCTGCATCTAAGGGGATGCCGAAGGGCATCCCAGTCTGCACAGGGCATTCCCACCACCATTCTCCAAATCCTTCTTTTGCTCTGGGGGCTATTCTGTCTGTAGTTATTGCCTTGCAGGTAAAGCCGAAGACAGAATTAGGAGTTGAGTTTTGCCTGTGAGCACCTGGCTCTGAGTTCAGTTACCTCCATTAATGAACACAAAGTTGCCTTCAGGTGACAAAAATACTTAAATACAGTGTCACAAAGAGTAATTTAAGAAAGCCAGCTGCAAGATAAACATTTTCTTTGTCCTTTTTTTTTTTCTTTTTTAGCTTGTACTCAGGTTGGGAACACAGGTCAGAAAAGGTTCCTGTCTTGGGGTGATCATTTCAAGTTCAGGGACACACTGTGGCTTTTTGCGAACTGTGTGTCCTAGTGAGCGAGTCCTTGGCAGGGAGCTTGGGGGGAGGTCTTTGTTTTGGACAATATGCTGAGTGGTCCCTGCTTTGTGCTGCCAGACAATGATGGCATTGATCAGCTTCTTGTACGGCTCTTCATTAGCTGGCAGTGCAGTAAATCACGGTCTTGTTTAAACAAGTCAGACACAACAGTGATTCGGTCCTTGATGCAGTTACTTCTAGTGTTTAATGAAGGCTATTAAAAGAAAAGTATAAAAATGTGTCTACTTTGAAATATACTTTCTTCCTGAAATAAATGTTTTGGGCTGTGCATTGCTGTCATTTTATCTTGGTAAAAAACAGATTACTATCCCATGAAGCTGATGAAGTATTGCTTTGAGTGAGCGCATTGATCTCAATTTCTTCATATTCCCACTGATGCAACAGAGAGTTGCTTTCATCCTTGTGTTTACCCATAAGTTTTTGCACGGTCTGATACAAGAAGAGCAGCGTGATTTTTTTCTGACAGCTTTGTGGAGGGAGGACTTTCAGAACAATCAGGAGACAGAATATTGCAAGAAAATTGTCAACGTATCTTCTTGTGTTCGGTGCGCCTCCAGCACCCCATGCAATTTATGTCAATAAAGGACTTGTAAGAAAATCT
Source organism: Dromas ardeola (assembly GCA_013398915.1). NCBI lineage: Eukaryota > Metazoa > Chordata > Aves > Charadriiformes > Dromadidae > Dromas > Dromas ardeola. The sequence goes on along the minus strand of VYZM01009993.1, from coordinate 242,252 downwards.
GGTTTTGGACAAAGCAGAGCAGGGACCTGTGTTTTGTTTGAGGTATTTAATGCTTCAGATAGCTGCCGTGTGTGCCTCGAATGCTGTACTTGGCCAGGGTATGAAAGAAATCATATTAACAAAGTTATTGGATCCCAGTTGAATCAAAAGAGCTGCAGGAGAAGAAAACAGTGACAAATGAGTCTGCCATCCTGAGGCACAGCAAATGGTGCTTACAGTTAAAGCTATTTCACTTCTTGCACCATTCGGCCGCAAGCCCTCCAATGCTGCGTGGGCAGTGGGAGCGGGGCAGCATGAGGAAGATGATGCTTCATGCTGGCAGCACTGGAGAAGACTCCCCTGCAGTGGGGCCAGTGTTGCTTTACATGGGAGTACGGCAACGGGAGCTCTTCTTGAGCTTTCCAGAGCCCAGGGAGCTGCTCCTGCGTGGCTGGGTTCATCTCTCATCTCTCCCCCAGCTTTCAGTCTGCCTCTTAAAAGCCCCTTGCCCTGAGCAGTGCTGGGCGTCAGTGCCCTGGGTGGGGCAGTGCTTCATCCTGTATTGACAGTTATATACGACTACAGGAGAGGAAAACATCTCTAAAATATATTCTCCTTAGGATCCCTGCAGGGCTGCTGTGCATATTCCCAGCAGAGGAGGAATTGGTCAGAGCAGCAGTATTTCCAGGGGTAGCCCAATGAGGAGGGTGCCGTAGGGAGGGCTGTATTCAAGCAGCGCTGTGTTTGTGGGGCAAATTTTCCACCCTTGTCACTCTGAGGCATCAGGTATGGCTCCACCAGGTCTCCCTCTGCTCCTGCCATGCTTTTGTTCCTCACTAGTACCAACATATACTTTCCACTCCCTGCTACATCCTTTTTAAAATTTTCCTGCCAAGTGAACTTTCTCAGTTGCTTTTTTCTCACTGTGTGGCCCAAGCTTTTGTGGTATTACTGAAGGAGTCCTCAAATGCATTTTCACTGAATCCCCATCTCTAATTGCGCTAGTCCTAGAAGACAACAAGTGGGAAAGGAAGAGAAGCAGAAGTGTGGGAATGACGGTGCCTTGTTCATGGGCTTTCTAAGCATCTGCTCAAGTTAATGAGGGCCTGGGCAAGAAACATGCCAAGCGGCCACAGGAAGCACACGTATGAGCGCTTTGATGCAGATCCCTGATGGAAGACGGTGATAAAATGCACCAAGTGATGCTTGGGGACAGTCTGAAAAGTTTGTCCCGTCCTGGGAGGTGGCAGAGGGTGAGGGAGAAGCGGTAGCAGACTGTGAGAATCTGGACCAGGATCCAAATGCTTTGTGAGTTTTGGGTTGTTTTGGATTTGGGAGTTTGGCTCTGGCCCATCTCTAATTTAATTTGCCTGGCCAGAGTCTTCTCTCTCTTACCCAGAAAAGAGGGGTGATTTAATTGACTTCCGTAGAGTTGCTTAGGATTTGCGCCAGTAAAACTATTTGAATTTGGTTGTGTGGAAGGCACGTGTGCGTGCCAGTGTTCTGGCTTCGTATTCCTGATAATTACTGTGAAATTTGTTAGGGGCAGTAGTAACCCTGGGTGGGTGGGTGGGTAGGACACAGATGGATAGGGAATGGTCACGTTTTGGGTACTGTTTTTAAAGACATACAGTAACACTAGTTATACAGTCTTAATTATGGCATTTCCTGCTGTTATGTCCATAATGTGGCATAAGTACCTATACTCTTCAGCTAAGATGACTTTTGACTCATTTGCCAAAGCTAATAACCCTTTAAAAAAATTTAAACCTTTGCAGATGTATTTCACTGATGCTCTTGGGACCAGTAGTCCTTTATTTGTTATGGAGCAGATACAGAATGAATAGCAGTACTGTGGACTCCCTCAAACAGCGACCTTATGTGAGATGTAGTGATTACAGCAATTAAATCCTCTTTGCCAAGGCAACCAGGGCTTTATTTCAAACTGAAGTTAGTTTTTTTTCCCCCAGATGAATCTCTTCTGTATGCATTATTCATTTTTCTTTGGAACATTTAGCCTGTACGAGTTGCATGAGCTCAAATTTAGTATTATTATTTATTAATTATTGCATTGAGGTAATGTCTAGGACAGCCTGCCTCAAGGGGTCAGAGAGCACAGAGTTCCCCCGTGCAGCCAGAAGCAGAACAAGGCCATAACCCTTGTCTCGGGGTGGGGGTTGAAGACTTAACAGCATTTCTGGAACACCTTGTGAAGAGTTTGCATTTGCTTTTTGCTTCACTCCGTAACACATGCCAAGGAAGTTTCGGGCATTTTGGTCCGGTGGATGTGTAGACAGTACTCTTAAACCATACTTTTGACCATACTCTTAAACTTTTTTTCTTAAGTATTTGAAAAAAAGTAGGTCTTGTCAGCTCAGGCTTTCTAAGTCCAACTACGTTTGTGTGACTTGAACACTGAACTTCTCGTCACGCTGGCTCTTACTTGGAGAGGGGAAAATCAGTGATCAGAAATGATGGTTAAGATGGAATGTTTTCATAAAGAATTTTGGAAATTCTAGCTTAGCATGGCTTTTCAGTTCCTTTTTTTTTAAAGAAAAAATGTTAAAGTAGTGCCTCTAACCCTTGTCTTGAATTTGCTACATCCTCATTTTAAGATTGAGTGAGTTCATTGTCTGTTTCTGCTGTTATATAAATAGCATCTCGATTGACAAGAAAACTAAAATGATTCTTTTTTAAATCTGTACTGCTCTGCTAAGAAATCTACATTCATTATTCCTGGGATGACTGAAAGATTTACAATAGTTTATAATCTGGTATCTTTTCATTCTTCTTCTTGGTATTATTAATCACCTTGTCATAAAATGTCAGGAGAACTTTGTTCAGCTTGCGTGATTTGGGCTGAGAAAGCCATACTTTAATATTAATGTTTCTTAGGAAATTGGGAAATCTTTGCATTCTGGGAACCATAAAATGGATGAATGATGTCCTTTGACTAGACATTAGATGCTTACAGGATGCTGAATTTGAAGAATGGTGGAAAGAAACCTGCAGCTGTACCAACTTGGAAAGAAGAATGACCATGCAAAGCAGATCTGGTTCTACATTGCTTGTAGGTGTCTGAAATCACGAGTACCATGGAGGCTGGTGTTTGTGGTTGATCCTTCTCTGTGATAGTGCCGGATGTCTATCCTGGTGTGGCCATGTTGATGGTGGTGTCTCCTTGATGACATGGAACCCAGGTCCCAATTATTTCGTCATTTAAAGATTCTGGGTTGCATTTCACAAGCCCAGAGGCAGTCATCCAGGATCCTGGCTGGGTTTCCGCTTCAGTAATTACAACTTGCCAGCGCAGATTCTCTCTGCCTCTTAAATCACATTCGCTATTTTTCATTTCCTCTGCTAAACTGCTGTGTCCCCCATGCTATTGTTGATGATAATAGTTCTAATGCTTAGCCTACTTATGTAATGTTATTTTATCTGTAACGTCTCACGGTGTTTTTACAAGAAACAGACGTCTGTCATTGCTTTCATTTTACAAATTACTATTTTTATTGCTCACGTTCCAGTGATACACCTCGAATATGAGATGTTTTCCAAAAAGATGGAAGGCAATGCCCCTTCTACCCCAAAACTGTTATTTTTGAATGAGGACTGTGGGGCCGTGGGGATGTTCCTGCCCTTTCTTTTAGCTCTCTTACCGGGGCAAATGTATTTGGGATGGCAAAAAGAGTCCCCAACACAAGGGTGGTGAGTTTAGTGGGCATGGAGGTGCCGTCCTGTGTGTGCATCCTGTGCTGCCCCCCCCAAACAGTGATGCCCAGTCCATCTTCCCTGGGGCTCTGCCCCTCCAGCTGTCCCTCAGAGACCCGGGCTTTTCCCAGCCCACCTGTATCCTCTCCATCCCTGGCCTCCACACAGGGGAGATTCTGGACGGCTGCACAGGCTCGGATCTGTGCGCAGGCCAGGAGAGGGCAGAGTGGACTTGTGTCTGGCTTGTGTCTGAAGCAGAAAACCCAGGCAAAAGTCAGCAGCAGGTCGGGAGGGAAATAATTTTGGGCAAGGATGGGCTTGGTGCTGGCGCAGGTGCCCCGGCTGGGGTGGGAAGATACTTCACCGGCTGTGACCCCCCTGTGTGGACTAAACCCATCACTTCAAAAATGCCTCTATGGGGGGAGCTTTAGCAACTTGTTCACCCAATGTTGCAAGCCCTCTGCAAAGGGCTGGAGACCTGGCAGCCTGGAAGGCTCCCCCAGGTATTATTTCTTCCTGAGGAGGAGCAGGTCTCTGCTGGGGTGTCCTCCACACATCCTAGGGTGCACCCAGGCAGTAGATGATGGCAGTGTGCTCATGTATGCAATCTTGCTACCCAAAATTGAAATGCACGTAACGTGTTTTTTTCTTTTTCTTTTTCTTTCCTTCCCTTCCTTAAATGATTTTTGAAAGCTGTGCATTTTTTTTTTTTTTTTTATGAATGCACTATGCCCTTCTGTGTGCATTGCAAACGCGCTTAACAAAGTGAACTCTGCTGGTCAGTAGGTTAAGATTCTTTAAGTGAGCTTGTCTCTTCGCAGAGCAACTTTCTTTTTGGACTTGAAAAACAATGGCAATGTACTTAATGTTCAGCCTGACAGAGTCTTAGCAAACATATTAAGGGCTTCATTTAATAAAATCATATTTCACTTCCATAGACAAGAAGCAGAATTGAGTTGAGTCTTTTTTAATGAATAAAGTCCTTAGTAAGGCACTTGCAATCTTTCTTTATGTGAGGCTCATTCTCAGCTTTTTATTTTAGGAGCCAGGGAGATTTAGTGCAGCATTTTCTAAATTGTTGTGCTTCCTTTGGAACAGAATGGAAAGGGAAATGTATCTTAAACAGACGTGAAACAAAAATGTGTTTTTTCCCGAAAGAAAAGTTAAACATTTGCAAGAAAAATGTTCTTCACGGAAATTTCAATTCTGTTAAAAACACATTTTCTGTCAGAAAATAATGGTACTGGATGAGCTTTAATAATAAACCAATTTGTGCGTGCTACAGGAGTGGACTTTTTTGGTCTTTTGTTGTAAGTCATGCTGGAAGGGCTACCACTGGGCTAAAAGGGCACAGATACTTTCACACTGGGATTTGTCTGCTTGAATTATGTGAATAACTCCATTGAAATACAACTGGGAAAAAATTCATCGTGTGAGTTATTATGAAAATGTTGCTTTTTACTCCATTCAGTGATGTTTGAGCAGCTCCATGTATTTTTCTCTCAGATTTTTTTTTTTTTTTTATTTTTTTCTTAAATACACTCTTTGCACAGTGCCTCGATTGTACTGCACGCAGACCATGCGACAGCAGACTCCTCCGTTCTGGGTAACTGGACTGCTGCAGCTAACGAATAACATTAATGGGCTGGGTGTGCGCTGCTTTCCCAGGGCACTGGGGTTGCACAGTGCTCTCCTTTCCTCCATTGATCCAATTTGTTGACATCAGCAGGTGCACCAAAGCATGCAAATTTAAAATTTGCTTTGAGGAAAATTGAGCGGCGTTTTTCCCTGAAACGAGCTGTTTTGCTGAACATTGCTGCCAGCTAGCTTGCTTGGGAGAATATTTGCAGAAATGGAATGCAAAAATGGTACAAACACAGCCAAATTGAATACATTTACAGATGTAAAAGGCTTGGCTTTTTTTAGGCTTGCAAAACTCTTTGGGGTGAGGACTGTCACTTTGCGTAGATTTTATGGTGTCTTACATAATAGGTCCCTAAAAACACTGGCCTTCAGGTGCCACTGCATTCTGATGGGTTTAATAACAGTGACGGTGACAACGCTGGTCCCACCCAGCTTATAGACCTGCAGGTTTCTAGGACAGTGCAGGTACCTGTTATCCTCTCTGGTCCGGAGTCAGTCATGCTTGATAACAGTGTGAAAATTGGATTTGTCAACTAGTAATCCCTCAGTGATCAATAATTAGTTGTAATTATGTGCTGTTTAAGTGCTATGAAGAGAAAATTGAAGTTTGTGGCCGGAGTAGGAAATGAAGAATGGCAGGTACACCAAGCCATTTCACGTAAGAGAAATTCATTTAAAGACCTGAATTTGCACAAATAACAGTGAGTTAAGCTGCCTTCTACAGCCGGGCCATGTCACACAGCTGTAGGGATAGTAGTGTTTAGGCTAAGCAGGCTGATACAGTTCTTACTGAGCTTGCCGACCATAAAGCACCACAACTTGAACAACAAGGAAGTTTACATTTTATTTATAGTCTCACAAAAACGTGCCTGGTGTGAAATGTCATGAACAAGCCCTTATTTGTGGGGAAATATCCTTTGAAACTTCTACTGTGTTTATAATCAAAGATCCTCCCCCCGCCCTGGTTTAAATTTTTGTCTAAATATATGTGCTAGGAGAAACTGAAGTCACTGCTTGGGACTATGCCATCCTTTTGCACTCTGTCTCAAAAGGTACAAGTCTAGACACACAGTTTGGTTTTGGATGGCAGACAAAAAGTCATTGTTCACTTCTGTTTGGTTTCTTCTCTTCTCAGAAGAGCACAACAGACCAAGTTTCCAGATGGACAGAGGTGTTATTCCAGCTGTGTCTGTGGAGGCTCTGAAAATCCAGTTGTGTGTGTCCTGGGATTTCTGTACAGACTTTGAAGTTAACTCTGCCACCAGTAACTCTTCTAATTCAAGGAGCCAGAGAGGGTCTTTGTCTCTTTAACTTTATACTCATGGGTGATTTATGCTACCTCATATGTCTGATTGTCGTTCTCTAAATAGACATGCAAAATTAAGCTGTTTAACTGCAGGAGGTGGGAGTGAAATAACTGGAGTAGACCTATTATCCAGTGATATGTGAGAAAAAACCAGCAAAATTTATGGTTTCTGAAGGACCAGTGTGTTTTTAAGCTTCTTGTATTCCTACACTTCACAGCCAAGATTAGCAGATTGTTGACAGCTCCATGATATATTTGCCGTCACCTGGCTAGAGTCCGAAGCAAGTGATAAATTTTTAGTTTGAATGAGCTTGTGTGACGTGCAATGACAGATATATTTTTGTTACTACGAGTATGTAGTATGTCCTATGGTTTGGGGATTTTGCTGCTATTCTTGGTGTGGCCTTGAGTGATTTGCTTGCTTTACTTGTGCTTCTATTTCACCATCCAAGAAAAGATGGAGAAAGTGACACATTCCTCATTTGCTGTGATGGCTCATTCTTTCTCTGTAATGTTGGAGCCTGACACAGGCTCGTATCATTTTCATTGAGTTCAGTAAAGACTGTCTGCTGGCAGGAGGCAGTCAGCGCTCTGCAGAAAATAATCCAGCATTTCCAGTTGCTGTTGCTAAATTTCATGTATCTTGGGTATATGTCACATGAACTTAGATTCAAAAACTTGGAGTGTTTTTGGAGTGATAATACTATATTCTGGGAAGATTCCCCTCCCAGAATACATGTTCAATATGGGAGAAGGGATGGTATGAATCAATTTTGTCTTCACGTGACTGAACACCTAGACAAACTGAATTTGCAGATTCTGGCATGAGGATAAAACCATAGCGCTATATATTAGTGAACTCTATTCAAATGAAGAAGAAATATAAATGATAGTTTATTGGATTCCCTCATCTTTATACTTTTTGGTGTCTAAATTTATCTCAACAAAGTGAAATATGTCTTCTCCAGGCCTTTTAAAAGGTATCACATATATCAGCATTAATAGGATGTAGCTGTGTTGAAGCTGGTGGTTCTGCTGCTTGAGAAAAATCTGAGTCAGGCACACTGGCTTTGCTTGCAGTGGGAGAAGGAAGAGAAGTACAGTGTTACACCCCAAATCAGGGGCTTCTGTTTGATGGGAGAGCTGGAGTTGGCTACAGACTGCGCTGGAGATGTTGTCGTCCATGGCAGATCAGCAAGGGAAATGGTGGTACAAACAATGTTTGAAACCACTGCACAGTGTAGCTGAGAACTGGGAGGTCTGTTTTGGTTTAGAAATTGTCTATCACTTGTAACAGCAGCTTTTATCAGCTTGAAAAACAGGATGTTTGAAAAGCAAGTAATTATTTTATTCCCTGGAATAGGAACATTGAATTTTCTCACTGAAGACCATTCAGAAATGTATGCATGCTAACTACTTCAGTTCTTCACTTGGAGGATAAAAGCAGAAGTTTCCAAGCCAGGTAATACAAGTCTGTTTGATGTGACTGCTGGGAGGAAGCAAACAGAGAAAAGAAATTTTCTGAGAAGGCTGCTGAGTCTGCCAGGGAGGAGAATAGACGGAAGTGCAACACTGCAGCGCAAAGGTATTTGAAAGCAATTCTACTTGTGTGTGCAGCACAGGGACTATGGGCAGCCAGGAAGCTGTCCCTTCCCTTCAGTCACAGGAGGAAGCGGGGACCCGCTCCTGAAGGTATACATAGCATATGTGTGGCAAATGGACTCGTGTGGGGCCCCATTAGCTTTTGCTGTCTGCTTTCTGTGGCTGGCGTGCCATGGGGGAGCTTGGCAAAGGTTCATTTTGGTGGAAAACAGTGCCCTGTAAGGGGATTTTACAGCACATGCACATGTGGTCTCCCCGGATCAGGCCTGATTAATGGATTTGGCCAGAAAACTGAAGGGAGTAGCCAGTTTGGGAAGTGGCGCTGCTGTCTGTGTGAGTCTCCATGAGAGCATCTGTGCCCTCCAAACTGCCAAGGAGGGAACAGCAGCAATCTTATGAAGTGGGTAAAATAAGAAGCTATGTATGTACAGTAGGTGTACTGTACTCTACTGGGCTGGGTATTCGTACTGTTCTGGAGAAAGGTTCAAACTATATCTAGAAATGGGTCTTTCTGAATTTGAGAGCAGTTTAACAGTAGATCATAGCAAACAAAAAAATGTGAATATGCATAAGTAAAATGCATACTTTAAACTTCATGTCTTCTAGATTTCTTAGACGTGTTTTCTGTGGTTTTAAACCCTGGATGCTTCCAAAGACCAAGAGATCTGGGGCCAGAAGTCCATCATGTTATAGGGCCTATGCCATTTTTACATACCTTGGGGTGAAGGATACAGGAATTCATAGATTACAGGGGTCAATATTCTTTCTTTTAAGTGTAAGTATGCAAGGCAAATATATTTGAAACAAAGAAAGTATCCATGTCTGTACACCCAGTTTACTTTGAAACAGCTTAGTTGTTTATGTAAATTATTTTGCCTTTGTGTTGCCAAAATGGAGTTGGAGAGGGATGCTGGGAAAACCAGAAGAGGACAGAGAGCAGAATTAGCTTGAAAACGCAGGTCATAGAATCATAGGATCGCCTAGGTTGGAAGGGACCTTTCAGATCTAGTCCAATCATCCACCTAACTCTGACAAAAACCATCACTAAACCATATCTCTAAGCACTATGTCTACCCGTCTTTTAAATACCTCCAGGGATGGTGCCTCACCCACTTCCCTGGGCAGCCTGTTCCAATGCTTAATAAACCTTTCAGTGTAAAAATCTTGTTGGTGGAGACTGAGAAGCATCAAGAGACAGGGAAGCTGCTCTTTCCATATCAAGGAATTTTTTTGCTTTTGTGCAGGCAGAGCAAGGAATTAAGCCTGGGCAAAAAGCTTGAGGGTTGTGTCTGTTCAGCAGTACCTTGAAAGTTGCCCCATATGGAGCTGGAATCCTCTGTCTTGTTTTAGTGTAGCTGTGTTTCATGGGGGAGACAGGGGGCAGGAGATGAAGCCCCTCTTGTTCATGTTTGATTCTGCCTCCATGGCCATTCTCCGCTGCCTGCTTCTCAGCTCAGCTACCCACGCATCCTCCTCCAAGGGTTAGAGACTCTCTCCGAAGCACCTCTGATGTGCTTAGACATCAAAAATGGAAGGTGTACCTCTCCTGCTACAGAGTCGTGGTGATCGCATGCCTTAGGGGGGAGAGCATATGTACAGCAAATGGACACTTACATAACCCTATTAGCTTATACTGTATGATTTCAACTGTTGGTTTGCCACAGGGAGTTGGAGAAGAAGAATTAGGTAATATAAATAGAAAGATGACATCCTCAAAAAGAGCGACATTCAGCACATATTGCTGGCTGGCCTCATGGTTCAGAGCCGATAAGCAAATTTGGCCTGAATCCTGTTGCAGCATTTTACAGTGGCACCAGCATAGCAGAAGAATGGGCAATATCAGCAGAGGTGGATGCTGTGGATGTGATTTCTGCCACCCCTCCCCACAGCGCTGACTGCAGGAGCCTGGCGCTCAGTGGCAGAAACCTAGGGCCAAATTAATTGTGACTAATTTTGATTATGGACCATTCCCTTTGAAGTGACTCTCGAGATGAATTTGTCCCATGCGTGCTTTAAATGGCAAGTTGCTCAGAAGGGCTTCTGCTAATGCATCCTCCAGGTTTATTTCAAATAGCCTTTGTCTTTCTCTCAGCAATTGGTTCCTGGTACAAATGCAGACACTTTGCATTAATTCCCTGCAGGGTTTCTATGCCATATTTTTAGGCTTTTGAGTGGCATTGTGGAAAACATGAAAGCATTATGGTAATGATCAGGGACAATTCCTGTGTTCTTTATTCAGATACCAGTTAGGAAAAAAAATCTGTGATGCTTAATCATGCAAAAATCGTACTAAGAACTCATTTAAGGGAGGTTTTGATTGGGGACCTCGAGATTTGGCCCATAGCACATGATGGATTTTAACAACAGGTAGGTAGTGATTAGGTGGAAGAATGTAAGTATAAATGGTTGAAGTGCTGGAACGAAAAAAGAGTTAATAGTATTGTCCGTTCAACACCACAAGGAGCTGTTGCATATTATTACACTTAAAGAAAAGGAAAGTACAATGAATGCACTTTTAAGCCAATTCCTCCCACTGTTCTTTTCATTTGTTTGTGAATATTCTGTGGGACTGACTGAAGGCTTTGTCTGGTCTAGCAGGAGCCTCTAATAGCAGTGCAGAAGGTATGGCACAGCACCTTTTCTGATTTATTTATTTACTTATAAAAAGGAGTGTTTACAGAAAGCTGTACTTTGACCCAGGCTTTTAGAAAAGCCACCTGTGCATCACTCCTTGCAGTCTTCTGAAAGCTCACGTGTTGAGAAGCACTTCTCACCACGAACCAACTGCCAAATGCATTCAAAATGGAAAATTTCTGATTGAAATGGGTATCTCAGAGCTTCCAGCTGCTGGCGACTCTATGGCAAAACAATTGCAACATTTGCCATTGCTTTGCAGAAGCTGCTTATCTAACAATCAGGACAACTTTAAATATTTATTTGAAACTGGTTGGTTTTAAGTATTGAAGAGCACTGCTTTTTTTCCCCTCTTTGTCTAATTAAATCAGAGTGAAGGGAGCCAGGGATCCTGTTTACCCACGTCATGAATGCTGAAGGTAGGTCACTTAAGGGCCTTACAGGTCTCTGCAGAGAAGGAGAAGAATTTGGAAATGCTTAGGTTCATTTGAATGCCATATCTTGAAGAACTTTCTAAACAAATGTGAAAATTTCAGAGAAGGGATCAGGAGCACAGGAAAACACTGCAGATTTTTTTGCGTTTGTAGGTTGGGATTGAGAGCAGCAGGAAGCTGCCCATTGCATGGTAGGCAGCAAGCCCTGAGGCTGGGGCACTGGCCAGGGGCTCAAACTTGAATTGAGTTTCTTCTTGTGCCAGTTTTCCTTGTTATCCTTCCCCATCTTCAGCTAGGGTAGACACTGACCTCCAGCTATGCTACCTCCTGTGTCCTCTGTTCATCCTCAAGCTCTGTGGATGGCTAGTTTGGGGACTTTTTGGGTTCAAGGGGTGAAGGAGAGCTTTGCCCCTTGCTTGGTCTCCAACTTCTCTTCCACTGCTTTTTCATGAGTCTCCAGCAAAGCTTTTTCTGACTCCACAACTGTATGTCTCAAATGCAGGACTTTGGCTGCACAATACTTTTTCTCCATCGGCGTGCCTGCAGACAGCTGCCGTGTCATGGGCTGATGGCAACGGGGGAGAGAGGAACTGTCCATCTCTGTGTCCCAGAAAGTCCTGCACGTAGGTGGAGAGGCTCTTGGGTGCAGAAAGTCCTCTACCAACTAGCAAATGTGATTTTGAAAGTTATCCTTACAAGTCCTTCTGACAACTGTTCCTATTAGGAACTCAATCAGTACAGCATTGTGAATTCAGTCAAGTTTTCCCTTGACATGCTATGAATGTATTAAGTGATGAAATGTCAGTCAATCAAAGCAAATTTGCACTTATTCCAGAAAGAAATCTGAATATGTAACTGTAGTAGTGGAGCCTGGGTGAGCAGGGACTTTCACAGTCCTTTTGCTCCATAATGAAAGTCCTGAATAGCTGTGTGGACCTCCTGGCTAATGTAGTGGTAATCCTGCCATAGCCAAATCCTTTCTCATTTCTAACCATTTTTGTCCAAGTTTGAATCATGGTGTTTCTATTTGGTTGGTCCTGGTTTGCAATTGCATGATTTAACCTAATCAGGGTCCTGACTCCCCTGTCATATTTCCATGTACGCTTTGCAGAATTCTCTTCCCGAGCTGTAGAAGGTGATCAGGGATGAAAAGAGGGCCTTCTGGCATCCAGGAATTCTCTTCTTGTTTAAGCAAACCGCCTCTTGTCTTGAGTCACCTTGAAGAAATCAGGCTTTTCAGTAAACAAAAGGGAAAATCTGCTTAGTACATTTTTGGTTTTGATTAAGACTGTAACTTCTAGCAGGCTCTGCCACTAACCTGCCTGTTGTAGAAATGACTACCTTATAAGAAGCTGCAGCCCAAAATGAATTTCTGCAAATGTATTCGCTCTTTGAAGAAACCCTACTAAGGATGTGAAATCTGGGAATGCTGAGGCTGTTGGGAAGCTTGTCTGGCTTAGGAAGAAAGAACTGAGATGTAGCGTGTGCTGGATGTGTGCTGGGGTTGAGTGTGTTGGGGTTGTCAGTCGCCGACGTCGCGGCTGAGCTGGCACTACTTTCCCCGATGTGCACTGCGGGACCCCGCACTGGGGTCGCAGGGTGGGCATCGAACTGAAATGCTGCCTCTCTTCAACCCTCTTCAAGTCCTTTCCTGGCGGGGAGATGACAAACCCATTATCCTCTCCATGTGCTGACGTCTTCTGGCTGCTGAGCCATCAATAATACACACCATCTTTTCCCAGATGAAGCTTTTCTGATCTTTGTGGTTTGTAATATGTTTGCATTCATCGCTGCCACCTCGGCGTAGCAGCGCCCAGTTGTGTGAGCCTTTCGCAACACATTGCTGTGCTCAGCGGCGCTTGATATCAACAGTGTCGAGAAGCAAGTCGAAGGTGCTGAGGTCTCCTCCTTGGCTTGTTGCAAGCCTGCGCATCCTGAGATTTTTCCACAGTTTTGTTTGTGGCAAAGAAAAATTCCATGGAAGGAAGAATCTCAGGATTTGGCTTTATAACCGTGCAGCCGACTTTGCTACATAAATGCATGGTGGTTTATCTGAGCAAGGGCTGCAGCACTGGCTCCTTTTTGGGCCTCTCTTCTCCCTCGTTCGCCCTCCCTCTCTGCAGTTTATAATGCATTTGGAGCTCTCTGAGGCCATTTCCATAGTGTTGTGATTCATCGATAATTATGCTGCTTTAAATCTATTGTTCGTTTACTTTTCGTAAAAGTCCACAGCTTTAAAACTGCTTTTAAACTTTTATTTCATTCAAGCTTATATTGGTCTACCAAAACAGAAAAAATCCTATGCACTTTTATTGTCTTTTAGCCACTACTTCATTATCCATTATATTTCAATACTTACTTATTTCAATGAATATAAATGTTGAAACATTCTGCAGAAAGCTAAATGAACTGCCAGCAGTAAATAGCATTTTTGATCAATTTAATAATTTTTCTTTCTGTTTGCAAATCAATTGTAAAGATGCCTCAATTTTTACAACTTTCGTTGCTATTTGAAATTATTCTGCAAAGAGGTTACTTGAATTGTTTCATACTAGGTGGGCTTGCAGGATTTCATCTGATCAGGTATAAGCTTAGTGGTATTTTTTTTAAGAGTAACTCTTCTGTTTATGTAGTACGCGTTGGCTGGCAGCACAGGCTCTCCTGGTGCATTGGCTTGTATGCTTTCTCTCTCGAGATCAGATTTTAACCGATTTGTAGGAATTAAGTGAATCTCAGTGTCTGTGCTGTTTTATTCTGAACGTTGATAAAATTCCAGCCCTTTGTCATTGTGTATGTTTTAAGATTCAAATTCTTTGTCTGCATTCAGATTGCAATTAATTTTTTCCCCCAGTATTTTCTAGATATTCTTGATGGGTATGACCTGCCGTATCCATTCATTAGCCTGTTCTTTATAAAAAGTCTTTAATATAGCACTCTCAGAAGCATATACAACATACAAAAACCTGAAAACTCTTCTGCTAAGAGTAAACTTCCCTTCAAATTCCCTAGCCCCTTGGAGCAGAGCTGACTTGTGCACAAGTTCTTAAGGTCAGCAAACTCTTGTTCCTTGTGAGATATTTAATGAAATAGGGGTTGGAACTAGATGATCTTTAAGGCAGGGGGGTTGGAACTGGATGATCTTTAAGGTCCCTTCCAACTCTGACAATTCTATGAAAATGAAATTTAAATCAATGGTCACCTGCTGAGATAGCATCTTCCTAGAAATTTAAGATTTGAACTTACTGGTACTTCATGACTGACATCTTTGTATGATGGTCTTGGGGAATTCAAGGAGTCGTAGCATACTTTTTTCCCTTATGCAATGCTTTACCTGGCTACATAAAAGTAATCTTACATCAAGTGTCATGCTCAGTGTAAATCGAGAATGTGGAGGAGGCTGCACTTTTAAACCAGTGGCAGGAAATCACATTAAATTCAATGTAATTACATTGTTCTAGAAATGTGATTATGTGTTTCAACTACCAGCCTCCCACTGAATTACTTCAGATCAGTCTCAATCTGTGAAATGAAATCTGCCTGATTTAGATGTAAAAGATGTAATAAATATGAAGAAATGCGTTTTGCATTTATATTTTATATTCACCTGTGACTGTTTATTACATTTTCCAGATCTAGCCTTTCCCAATGCATATATCTTACCTGCTGCACGCAGGGAAATTGAACCTTGACTTCCCTTAATATCATGATTTAGTCTTTGCAGCACCACGTGTATGACATTAGCTACTTAATTTCATGTAAAACTGCAGAGAGATCTTAACTGCAGGAATGGTCCGTAAAGGGTTTCCCCATGTGAAAATGAGATAAAATGTTCCCAGGAGTAAGTACAACCTTGATTGTAATGGTACTGCTGAGGTTTCACAATTCTAAAAAATAAGAAAGAAGGATAATATTGGTATTTCTGATAGATGAGCTTTAGACTGTAGCTTGGAGGCCCACTTTTTGAAGCCTATTGCTATACTGACAGGCAAGGTGTTATACCTGAAAACAGTTACGCCTGAAGTTAATTGAGGATGATAGCTTGACAGTGAAGATTCAAGTCAGGAAGGCAACACCACCAGCAAAGAACGGAGCACTTTCTCAACGCCACTTAAAATCAAAGGAAGTCATCTGTATATTTAGTGATTTGTTTTGAATGATGCCTTTGTGATTTGAGCCCTTCATCAGCAAATCAGATAATTTATAGCCTAACTATCAGATTAGAAAGCAATCTCAGCCCCAGTAACATACTGACTTCACTTTTAATATCCACAAGCTATTGCCATTAGTAATTGAGAATAAGGTTTTGTATCAGCAATTACTTGCACAGAAGATGTTGTCACTTTAATGCCTCAGTACTTGACTTTAGGATAAGGTCAGATATAAGGTCCAGTAATTGCTGGAGGAAATAATTACAATCACACAGGCATCGACAAACACCACCTTTGCGGGAGACTGGTCTGAAAGCTAAGCTCTAACTTGATGTTAGTGTTGCAATTAGAAAACAATTGTGATTTGTAGGTGCAAAATTGTGTCTACAAAAATATAAGGCAGGTTTCTTGCTTTCCCTTCTTCATCCCTTGGTTCTTCTGTAGGAATAAGCAGTCACCCAGTCGTTGGAGCAGGCTGCGTTTCTCAGCCCTTTAGTCCCAGCAGCATCTCCTGTGTGCAGAGCGCCGCAAAGCTAGGTGATTTTTTGAGGGTGGAGAGTTTGATTTATGAATAAATCTTTTCCAACTGTCTCTTTAACTTAAGTACAAGATAACTTTAAGCCTCCCTCCCCCACCTCCTTTCCATACTAAGTCTGGGTGAATGGGACTTCCCCTTAGGTTTAATGAGTCTTTGAATATCGCAGCAGTACAATCAAAAGGACCCTGGAAATAAAGGTTTTGCAGATGTAGAAGCTGCTCAGATGTGCCATGAAGATGAAATAGGGAGGAGCATAATTAATCTTTCTGTCTTCTTCAAGATGTGTTAAGATCAGATCAGGTCATTTTCTCTGAAGAGCTGGGGAGGAGCTGGAGGGGAAAAAGGGCTTGTCTCCAGGAATTAATCTCCTGGTCTCCAGGATTAGCCTCCTGAATTATGTCTGAAAGTGACTACTGTAGCAGAACAAGAAACGTTTATTCCATCTTGGCGCATTTTATAAACCATTTCAAATATATTTAAGACACGACCCCCACAACTCCCCCCCCCAGTTATTTCTGGGTATTGATGGGTACATAATGGGTGACTTTATTTCATTAAAAATACTATCTTTTTGGTTTTCACTGTTCTATCAGATTTTTCATGGCCTGGCAAATATATTTTCTATTAGAGTCAACAAGAAGGATGGGCTGATGAGGCTGCATATAGGGCTTTCTCTAGCCATGCTATCAAGCTTGGAGTGGAGAGCTGTCCTGCCTGTCCCCATGTCCCCAGCTGAGGAGGAATTCTGCTCCTCTGGACGCTCTGGGAGAGGAAGACTCCCAAGGGACAGTTCTTCCCTTCCAGGCATAGGGAAAAAGAGCCATGAAGGCACTTGTTTTACTTGTCCCCTTGAAGAAGGAGAGGAGTGGCTGCTGTTTTCCTGCTCAAGCATAACTAGTCATAATTAGTTTAGCCCTGGGTTATTGGTCCTTTGCTGTATTACATCGAAAGAGTGTGTTTGTGGGTGTGTTTGTGTGCATGTTTCTCATAGTTAAGAATTCTGGTGGAAAACCACACTTGCACCATCCTTATTTCTGTCACAGCCATTTTTGACCAGCCCCAGATTTACAAGCAGATGTTAAGCATCCTTAATGCATGAAGATGATTTTGTCCCCAGATGCCAAGCTGTGAGACCATCGCGTGGCACCGTGGAGCTGAGAGCACAGCATGCTGCCCCTTGTTAAAATGACTTAACAGCTGATTTCCTTTATTGAAGGTTTGGAATCCCCCCTAAGCACAGCAGATTCCCACGCTGAATTAGATCGTCTTTCTGTGGTTAGAGCCCATATATCAGAACAATTTCAGTATTCACATCCACTAAACAAGCCTCATTAATTGCAAATTCATGACTAACAGGGTTAGGGACTAGTTAGAATTGAAAAAGCAGAACAGGAATGGGATGTGCTTAATGCTCAGTGGGATACAGTATCTCACTTGTGAGTGTTTTTCACTGAAAACCACTGAATATGTTATAAAGGATTGTAGCCGTTTTTATAAGTAGTTGATTCAGTGCCCCCCAACTCCCACAGTGGGAAAGCCTGTTTTTAGAGTGTTTGTTATTGCAAACACAGTGTAC
Source organism: Dromas ardeola (assembly GCA_013398915.1). Classification (NCBI taxonomy): domain Eukaryota; kingdom Metazoa; phylum Chordata; class Aves; order Charadriiformes; family Dromadidae; genus Dromas; species Dromas ardeola. The sequence goes on along the minus strand of VYZM01009993.1, from coordinate 224,680 downwards.
GCTTTGAAATGCTGAAAGTTTAAGCAACTTTTTAGTAGTTAACACCTGTGTAACCTTCATTGAAACTTGAATTGTTTCTTCTCCTCCTTTTTTGTTCGTGACCTTTTGCAGAGACAATTTTTCAATTGGTTTCTGAGGATGTGAATCATAAAGGCTGATCAAGAAAACAGAGGCTAACCAAAATCAAAACTGTGGGAGCGGCTTGTTCCTATCCTCAAAAATGCTGTGCCATGTCCCTTGCTATTTGTCTTACTGAAATTCTCTAGGGGCAGTGCTAGGTGTTGGAGCCCACTGTGCTACTGCTTATAAGAATCAGCTCCTGGTGAAGGACTTCTGACCTGCCAGATAATGAATGAATGTTGTCTGCCCCCAAGGTATTGAAGTAGCTCATTTAACAAGGATGTTGTGACTGAACTGGGATGGAGGATCTGCCATCCATACAGAGGGAATGCTGATACTGCAGGTAAAACCAGATGAGAGCAGTCCTGGTGGCAAACAGACCAGTTGCAACGATAAAGGAAAAATGCTAAAGGAAGGTTTAGTATTGGTGTTAGGAAGGAAAGGGAAAGCCACAGAGGGAATGATCCTATCAACTCTACTGATTCAGGAAGTGAATTGACCCCTGGACTGCTATACTTTTCTGCATGTATGGACCAAATGGGAGCACCTTCCTGTACCACTTAGATCAGTTGTCTTCCAATTTTTGATTATGGCCTTTTTGTCCTGCTATTTCCTCAACTTTTTGTTATATGGACAGTGCTAGGACCTAGGTCTTTGTTAGAGATTAATGATCTGGAAATGGATTTGGTCCCCTGAAATCTGTAAACTTTTTAAAAAAAAGTCAGAAGCGCAGCATGCAGCTGCCTTTCACTCTGTTTTATTGCTGTGCAGGACATATCTACCCATGTGCTCTGTCATGTTTGAATCCATCCTGAAGCAGGCAGCTGTCTGTGATTGGTCTACAGCCCTGCAAACACTAGAGTTTAATTTAAAAATTGCTGCAAGGATTAAAGAATCCTTCCCCAGTCCTGCTGGCCCAGAGTAATTTCTTTCGACAGGCAAGTAAAATGCCATTAGTTTCTTGCATTACCATCAATCACGGTGGTAATCGGCAAGCAATTTTTGTGCGGTGGCTGGTAAATTTTCCTGACAGCTCTGCAAGGCTGGATAAGCTTTCTGGGCTGCGGCAGCTCTGTGAGCAACAGACTTTGGAGGGCTGGAATCCTCCTGACCTCTTTCCCCATCTCAGGCTCTGGGGCTGCCGGGGTCTGTCCATCAGGCATCAGCACACAGAATGGTATTTTGGCCAGATCTGCAGAGCAAAAGCTGGGACTTGGAGCTTTAGGGCATCTAGAGGGGAAAAACTGTCTCCTCGTCTTCACGGTTAGAAATATTGCAGGCAAATCCAGCGAGCCAGCGCTTTGTCACTGTCCATTTGTGGGGCTTTCTCTGGACTTTATTACAGTAGATTCTGGACCTAGCCAGCCTCTGCTGCACAGCTTTTTCCAGCTGTGCTCAGAGCAGAGACCAAGCTTGGGACTTGCCAAAATCCTTGCCAAATCTGCAAATCCGAAGGGCGACTCAAAGAGTCAGTGGTGAAAGCTCATTCTACCTGCAGAGAGTCTTGTTAAAAGCTTCTGAGACGCACCACTGTAAGAAAGCAAACTGGGGCTGTCAAAGATAAAAGCCAGTTGGAACAGTGGCCAAAGGGATAACTAGGGCTACCTGAGCAGCAGAGTGGGATAATTTCACCGTGAAGTGCTTACTCTCTAGGAGAATCTTGGAAAGTTGTTGTCTGCAGTGAGAAAAGAAATCTTATGGTAAAGAAAGCAGAATGGAGAATGGAAGAAAAACAGGGGGGAAAAGTCTTTGATGTTTTATCCCAGCTGGAAGGCTGGTTCTTATGAGAATTTGCACATTATTAGCCTACTTGGTGGTCATTGGTGTCTGGAGTACAAACCACATAATCATAATGCTCAGTAAAGTTTTCACTAGCAGCAGAAAAATGCTTTTTTGCTGTAATATATGGTGCCACCTTTTCAAGAAAAGTACTGGTCTGAGCTATACTGGAAATTGAATTCTATCTCGTGGAAAGGGAGATTATTTCCTGAGCTTTCCTTATTCACCGTCCTAGGCACATACTGCTCAAGGTAAAGGTGCACTCCAAGATGATTGATTGGCAAGCGCGAGAGGACCGCTGTTCCATGTGACAGGGATATAAAGAATGATATTTTTATTTTTTGACAGTGAAGGGGAAATGGCATTACTAGCAATATTCAGCAATGTACTCTGCAGCCCCAGTTAGCTCTGCATATTTTATGGCATCCATTTTCTTTCTTCGATTAAACAACATAAAACCCCATAAAATAATCCAATAAAAACAACAACTACTAGTTCAGGCAAAGTTCTTGTGGCCTTTTTAATTCTGGAAGGATTTTCATTGCTGTGCTTTTTTTCCTCTCCCCTCTAACTCCATTCCTTGTGCTCAGGTCAATGTCTCCTTGCCACAGCCTAGGTGGAGTTCCTAATAACAACCCTTTCTCTGCTGCTTTTTTATGAAGAGTGGTGAGCAAGTGTGGAAAAATGTATGAAAGACCCTTTAAAGATCACTTCATGCTGTTAAGCAATTGTTGGATGTGCCAAGGATTGGGTAAAAGTTAGAGGTGTATACAAGTTTAAAAAATCTGCTCTTTTTAATGTTCTTTTTTTTATTTATTTTTTTACTGGTGCAGTTTCAAGCAACCTTTTAGGTAAAGATGACCATTACTGAGTGACCTCTTGCCTTCTAGCCTCATCTCCTAAGAGGAGGAGACATGTCAATGTATTGTTGTCCCATCAACCTCACTGCTAGTTTTCTCCCTCATGCTTTTTAAATGACTGAAAGAGGTATATTAGCGGTGTGAAGGTCAAGGCCAGGCCCCATGCATCCAGACTGCCTCCCTTATGTACTTTTTTGGGCCATGCTGCATGTGCTATCTTAAGACTAGCCACAGACTGGCTACCACTGGCCTCTTCTGGGCATCTGCCAGTTGGGGGATTTGCAGTGACAACCTGCCCTGAGCTGAGGGATTGTGCCACAAACAGTCCAACAAGTACAACGAACTCCAGGGTTGACTGTAGTCAGCAGCAACACAGGAAAGTTTTTCTGATCTAAGTCATATGCATTGATGTCTGGTAAAAGATAATTAATTATATTAGTTTGAATTGTATTTAATAAACTTCTTCCTTACAGGAAACGTATGACTCTCCAAGGTGGTGAGCAAACTTAGCCACATTGATTGACTATTTTAAATGCTGTAAACCCCCATCCAGTGTTGACCAGGACAATGCTATGGAGCTCATTATCTAGTTTTGCAGGGAGAGGGATGGAAATTTTTTACTTTGTTGTTGTTTAGGTGCTTCCAGAAACCATGACCTTCAGGGCTTTTTTTTACTTGTAGAGGTAGAAAAATGACCCCTTTATAAAAAGTCTTTGTCTCCCAGGAGGCCTGAACTCTATTCAGGCTGCAAACATTTTTGCAGTGCTGATTTCTGAAAGGAGCCTTTCAATAAAAGGAAACCTGTAAGTATCTTTGTCTTTGCAGGAGGAAACCTCTGACTTACTTTGATTTTTTCATTATAGCTTTCAAAGCTGTGTTTCTGCATGATTGCAAGAATTCCAAGTTCAAATACTTTGGACACCTTCAGACTTGGTAATGCATTTTCTCCTGTACTTCTAGGCTTTAAGGAAGAGTTTCATCTATTATAGCATTGCATTGGTTTCAAGGTAAAGGACATAGTCTGAGTGTTTTAGATCTTTCAGAGAAAGGTTGAAGAGACTGAGCGGGCTTTGATTTTTGTTCTGTAGACATGTGTTACAGAAAACCACTCCAGCATTTTACCTCTTCTCTCTACAGAGAAGGTACACCACAGATTGTTGTGTTGGAGAGGAGAGGGCACATACTTCAATTCTTGGAGATGTCTAGGGGCACATGACAGCAGGCACTCTTGAGCTCTTTGAATAATGGTCAACACATCATAACTCAGTTAACTGAATGGAGACAGTGGAGAAAAGGAAGATATCTCTCCTCTTTCAGGGGAGGCAGAGCTGTGAGCTGGTGGTGCATACTAATGAGAAAGGGATGTTACGAGTTGTTTGGTAGCACGAGGATCATTTAGACTTGTAAAAAGACCTGTTGTCTCCTTTTGATCAATAGTAATAATGGTTAGTTCATGTTTATTGGATACTTTGAAAGTATAAAGTGTCAAGCAAGAGTTAGGAATTGTGTATTTATTTGCAAATTATGGGCAGTGTTTCCTGCCCTCCAGGCAGGCAGAAGACAGAGGACCTGATCTGCTTGCCCATGCTGGTGTAGTGGGAATCGCTAGAGGCATGCTAGTGGGGTGCCAGCATCAGCAACCCAAACATCAGACCTGTTCTCCTGGTATGAAGAGATTGCTGGAATTTAAGAGCTTTCAGCACAATCTAGAGCCATGTTTGCTTAAACTATGATTAAAGTAATTTGTACATCAAAGGCACAACAATGTTTTCAGGTGGATTCAAATAAATTTTGGCTTTTAGTTTTATTAAGAAAATGCCAATTGCTACAGAACTCTTTGACCCACAGTTTTAACTACTGGCCTGGTTTGGGGTGAAGCAGAGCCAAGTTTCTGTCCAGTGAGAGGCTCTTGCTCACACTTGTGCCTGTGGCCACCAGGGCCAGCTGAGTTGGGTGTTTGCCCTGTGGAGGGGTCACACCTGTGGGGAGGAGGGGACAGGTCAGGTGACCCAAACTGACCAATAGGGTGTTCCCTCCATCTGCCATGCTCAGTCTAAAAGCTGAGGGATCAAAGGAATTAGGTTGGCTCTTCTTCAGTGGGCTCTTCTTTGATGGTGGCTTCTTGAATGGCTCTCTTTTGGCAATGACTGATGTCTGAGGAGGACCCTGTCAGTTCGTCTACCTTCGATCCCCATCAGTGTGTTCTGGAATCCAGTTCCCGTTTGTCCTTGAGTCCGGTCTGGAGCTTTCCAAGTGTCTGCTGGTGACATCTCCCTGGGAACTTGATACGGTTTTGTATGTATTTCCATATATTGTATCTATTTCATTATTTCCTTTTTTATTTTATTATTAATATTGCACTAAAGCATCTGTTGTCTTGTCATTGGCCAGCGTGGACTAAACTCCAACAAGTACCTACTGGGAAATTACAGAAATATATTGAAATACAGTATTTCACAATGTTTAAGGGACTTAAACTTTAAGGGACTTAAGCAAAGGTAAACAGCCTTATTCCCTTTTTGAAGTTGCCCAGACAGTTAAATGGTTAATAAGCTGCCTTGAGTTGATAGAATTGGACTCAATGTCTCCTGCCCTAGTGCCTGGAAACCCATTTTCTCCCAGAGGGACAAATTCCACTGTTGACATTTTTCGAAGAAAACAGTGTTCACTGTGGGAGATGGTATTTTCATCTCATATTACATAAAGACTTCAGAACCTCTCAGGTTTCCATAGCAGTGTTAGAAACCCATATAAACGGGTCTGGTTTGTGACAGGAATAAATAAGAATAAAAATTAATAGCTTTAATTTCAAGCCAATTAAGACGTCTTTCTACTGGTTTTTAAAACTCTATTTGCTTACCTGAGTGAGAGAAGGAGCAGATTGAAAAATAGTTTCTGCTGAAATTTGAAGATGAAATCTTAAAATGTCTTTTTTCCTTTAAAAAAATTGGCAAAAAATGGCAATTTTCCATTGGATGTGGAAATATAACATGACTGTTTTGAAGACGTTCATATAGTCTTTGCTGAATTTATGAGCATAGTTTTATATATAGAAAATGTTTCTGAGACACCTTCCCTTTCCAAAAAATTCATAAGGGGTGACTCCTTTTTTTTTCTGACCTTGCTTCGTTGATGTGAAATTTAAATTTTCAATGTTAAGCAATGGCTATAAAATTCATAAATCTCTTGTGATTTAGACCAGCTGAGGATCTCTCCTAAAATGTTTAGACATACTTAGGAAGAATGGGCGGTTCTTGAGAAAATCTGCTGCGCTTTTTTAGAGAAGTTATGCATACAGTTTGGCGAAAAGGAGGAAGGAGGATTTTGGATAAAATACTCCCCCCATCACCATCTCCTATTTTTCATCCTGCCTTATTTTCATCATGCTTCTGTAAAAGCTTCCTCAAAATCATAAGCCATCATACTCAAGGGTGGGTTGTGTTAATTTGTCTTCCCTAATAGTTAATTTATCACATGGAAAGCACTTTACTGTCAGAATCCAAATTAAAATCCTGTTTACTCTTTTCATTACTCAAAATCCAATATGCTAGTGAGCTTGATGCTTAGCATATTTTGAAACATTTGGTGGGAAAAAAAAAAAAAAAAAAGGTTGATAGCTTCACCTTTTTGGGTAGAAGAGTGGTAATTGCATCATTCTAAATTTTTAGCATTGATCGCCTTCACGATTTCAAAGGGTTTTCCGTTCTCTGAGTTGTTGGGCTTTTTTCATGTTAGCCACCATGTCTGTTGAGCAACTTTGTTCCTGCCTCGCATTGCGCTGGTCACTGTACCTCTTTTGTCTGCTTTGTCCTGCCCGGTGCTTTGGCATTGACTTTCTTCTTGAGCATGTGTTGGATAGAGATATTCTGATATATGACAGTAATAACTGCTTTCATAGAAACTGCATCCCCAAATACTTGACAGGGTTAAATAAGACAGCTACAAAAGGTTATATAAAAATAACAGACGCAGAGAGAAATTGAGGTACATTAGAGGGAGGGAAAGGCAAATTTCCTGATATGGTGTAAAGGTGAGAGGGTGCTGCGGTCACAAGATGCAGAAAGGGCATTTCCACAGGGTGAATGGTGTCTGAGAGAGTTTTGGCACTGCAGTGGGGAGGCGTTTTGGGAGGAAACGGGGCCAAGGCAGGCAGAGCGCAGCAGATCCCTGTCTTGTTTTGAAAACAAATTTGGGCCGATTATGCATTGGACATGCAATGAAAGGGCAGTCACCAGAGTAGTTTTTAGCATGGATGAAAAGCAGAGGTCAAATCTTAAGTAAAACACCAGTTGACTTTGGAAGTTGCTGCTTCTATCTCTAAGTATTGGGTTGTCTTTATCCCCAAGGGCAAATGTGCCTTTTTTTTGGTGTGGTTTTTTTTTGTGTGTTTTTTTTGGTGTCCTACCATGAGTTCCCACCTTGTTTCATTGGTAACACGTAGTCCCACTGGCACTACCAGGGCCATGTTGAGTTTTTTTACCCCCTAGTACCATTTCTCAAACCCTTTTTCATGGGGTTTCCTTTTGCTTGATGCATTGCAGTTGCCCTCTGTTCCACATTGCCATCTGACTACCGTCTACTTACCTCTCTCCACAGGGCTTTGCAAGCTGCTTGTTTTACTTCATGATAAAGCAGCATAGTATTTGTGCTTCTACACTTGTGACCTTTTGGAGAGGGCTTGGATCTTTGTAGGATTTTTGTGTATTTTGATGTGTATTTTACATACTTAGAAAGATAGCTTTACTTACAGTGACACTAACATGGAATCGCGTAAACAAACACAGCTGGCCTAGTGTTGCTATTTTAAGGAGAATTTGATGGGGAAGTAGTTTGAACTTAAATCTGTGACAAGTCTTTTAAAATATAAAAGAACAAAGAAGTGAAGTTCTTGGAAAAATACTTTAGAAAATAAACACTTGCTTAGCTTGTGAAGATTGAGAGCCTGATCCCCTGAGTTGCTGTAAATCTGACTTCCATAAGAGGTGAGGATGTGCAGGATGATTATCGGCTAGGTGGGGCACTCTTATTTCACACCTACTGCAAGTCCACAGCCGCAGAAAACGTAGTTGCCCACAGGCTGATCTCACATGAGCATTGCAGGACACACTGTCTGTTATTAGTGGGTGTACAGTAGGAGCAGGAGAGTGGTTTATGGTGGTTTAGTGGGTTTATGGTGAAGATATCAAAATATTCCTTGGCAGCCCTAGGCATAATTCCTGGTTCTGCCGTGTGTTTTCTAGTTGACTTTGCATCATCTCATTTTCCTCATATTTCTGGATTATCCATAGTGAATTTTGGCCAGGAAGCTTAGGAAGACACAAAAGAGAGGGATGGTGCTTTTCCTGGGGCGAGCTCTGGTCCTACCACAGCCCTCCATCCTCTATAACAGTGCTTCCCAAATGGTTTTTCTTTTATATGCTCGCACCAATGAACTCCTGACTGTGACTTCCTCCCAAATGCCATGGAATGCACTTGGATATGGCAAGTAAGCATCACATACCCTCTTCTCCTTATATCTCCCAGCAAACTCCACTTGCTTCCTTCTCCTAAATAGGGATGCGTCTATTCCTTCCTATTTAGAAACTCTGCCCATCTCACCCACACCCCAAAAGTCCCCAGATGTTATGTCTGAATTCAGTGATTATTTTAATTTATAGTGCTTGGCTTAATGTATCTTAAAACACATGTATTTTAACTAGAAACTCCCTAGGGACCTCGTTCAGAACTAATTGCTTGCTGTTTGTGCAATTCTTCAAATATGTAAAATGCTCTGTGAGGGCTGGGAATTACTCAGCTCTGCTCTGGTTAGGTCTTAAAGATGGGTAGGGGTGTCTAGCCGAAGTGGAAGCTTGGGAATCAGGATGTATCGACCCTCATTTTGGCTCTGCAGAGACAGTATAATTTTAGGCAAGTTAAATAAACTGGCCTAAAGCTTGGATTTCCTGTAGGGGAAGGATAATGATTTTATTTTTAATTGGGCTAAACACGCGTGTTGAAGGGCTGAATACAGAAATGGTTGGAAATTACAAATGAAATTTGCTATCATAAATGTTATTATTAGTATGTCATTGAAAGTGAATTTAGCTCAGATCATGTTTTCCCCTATAATGGTGGTGGGGATAAGAGGATTTCTAAAATAGCTCTGAAAAAGTCTTTTTTTCTCATCATTTTGAGCATTTTCCATCTGCTGTGAGCACATTCCTGTTTTATTTCCTAAATATCTTTTCCTTCTGTTTCTATTTTAAAGTTCCTTTTGCCAAGATTTTTACTTCCCAATTACTGCTGCCGGGAGTGTTGCTGGGGGTGCGTTGCAAGCAAGCATTTACCTTTCAGATTTTGCAGTTAATTGACTGGGAGGCAGTGGAAGTCCCTGCCCCACTTCCATTAAGTGCTTGGCTGTTTAAATCCCTCTTGCAGCCTTTAAGTTACTTTCCAGCGCTGGTGATTACTTGTACCTTCTCCTTTCCTTCTGTTGTAATAACTGAAAGAAGAGGTTTAGAGTGGCCAAATTCATGGGGTCGCATACATTTAAGGCTGGGGTTGCATTTTAAAATAGTTTCTGGGCATTCCAAGTTGGCAGGCTGGGGATGCTTCTGCTTGCCTGCTTTATTCAGTCTATCATGTTTCCAGCTTTATATTCCACAGTAAATGGAGGACACGCTGTTCAGGGAAAAAACACTGCCAGGGATACCAAATGTATTCTGCAGTTGAAATTGAAAGCAGCTTCCTCTATTCTGCATTTATAGCTGGAGAAGAGGGCTAAATTCACTCATGAAGCAGTTGTTTCATTGATTTGCTGTTCTGAATGGCTTTGATATTCCCCCTTCCCCCCTGCTTCTTAAGATCTTATTGGGCACAAGTGTCATGAAAGGCCGTGCTCGAGGGTTTCACGTTTCTGTTGGATCTCCTCCACCCCTAAAGAAGAGAGTATCATGAATAAATAATCATCACCTCATTTGTGGGGGCCCTGTTGCAGGTTAACTTCTGGTGAGCTCAGTGAGTCTTACTCTCATTTACATCTCTGCTATTTGTGTTATCAAAGTTCCACGTAAGTTGTAATGTTTTAAAGGTGGGGAAATGCTTTTTAACTGGACAGTTTTCTGTCTGAAAATTCTGCTTTTCAGAAAGCAAGTGTTTAATGGAAATGAAAGGTCAGTTTTGCCAAATTTCCAATTGGCTGTCATGTTTTGTTCCTTTTTTCCTTTTTTTTTTTCCGTTTTCATTTCACAATTATCTTTACAAAAAAGGAATTTAGCCTTCTTAATGGTAACAGTTACTTCTTGGGTGATGCTTCTGTGAAATACTTCAGTGGATCATTTACACATTTGCAAGCCCAGGGATGGCAGAATTTTTGTCAGATGGTAAATTTAAAGGACATCAGATTTTTCTCGAGCAATTCTATTTATCCTTACAGCTCCCTTGGAGTTGGAAGAGCAGCACTTCCCAGTATTTTATATGTGGGGAAGGGAGGGATAAGAAAATGAAATAACCCACCCAAGTTTATAATTGAAGCCTGGCACAGAGCAGGGCAATAAACCCAGCTCCGGGGCTCACACACTAGCCGTTCACCATCCTTTCTCCAGTTAATGTCAGCTCTGATAGCAATTTCTTATTCTTTTTCAAAGCCTCAGTCCCCAACACTTACAACAATTTTTGTGCCTGTGGAGTTTGGGGGCAGATTTAAAGATATGAATCACTTGTCTGAAGAATAGTAGGCTCAAACCTCCCATATGTAGGCTGGTTTAATTTGAATTTCTTGACTTTTTCTAAGTGAGAAGCTGAATTCAGCTTCTTCCTTTTTTCAACCTTTCTGGCTCTACTGATATCCAAAAATGCAAAATGACATCTTGTCTCAGCCCACCAGAGCAGATGCATTGCAAGGGATTAGACTGGAAATTTTCCTAAAATGCAGTGTTCTGAGACGTTTTTTGGAAAATGTAGCCGGGGAGCAGAGTATGTGATGTTCACTTGATGCTAACCCAGCAAGAGACAGGGGATATGCTGCAAGCAAAAGCTGTAGGCACAGTCAACAAGGCAACATGGCCAAAAACCAGAAGGCCTCCTGTTAAGGGACAGTGCCCTGAAGGAGAAGCCAAGTGGTGAGCCAACAGGACAGGCATTGGGAGAGTCTCATCTGCTGTCTAGGCAGGCAAAGAGCATCTTGTAGCTGTATTCGGACACAAGAAAAGAAAGAGCAAAGCTCCCTGGCTGAGGGAGGAAGACACGGCTGAGGGGTTGGCCCAAGAGGGATGCCAGTGTTTTGAGGTGCAGCATGTCTAGAGAGGTTTGAACAGCCAGGAGTGTAGATGTGGATATTTGAGGTTCTTGCATCTCCTTTGCTGTGTGGGGACCAGTGATGGGGGGTAAAGAGGAGCAGGAGCTTCAGCTTTCACGAAGAGGGAGCTGCACAGGGTTCCTGCATGGTTAAAGCCTGCTTGCTCAGGTGTGGCAGGGAATTGTGCCATGTTCCTTTTCATCCTTGATGGGGCAAACCGATGTGCTAGATTTGGATCAGAGTAGAAGAAAGTAAATGCTGCAGAGTGAAGATATCTGTAGTGCAAAAGCTGTGTAGGAGGACATAACAAGCTTCTGACAGATGGAAAAAGGCTGATGAATCCTGAAATCATGGGTGAAATCCAGCTGTCCTGCCCTCCTTCCCCCCTCCCCCTGCCCAGCATCTCCTGCCCTTCAGTTAGCCTTTGACTAATAAGGGCTTTGACTGGATGGAAAGTCAGGTTAGAGGTTTCCAGACATGTTGTCAAGAAAAAAAATGGGAAATTGAGGGGGTGGCAGGGAGGTGAATTTGTGAAAAAATATAATTTTGGCTGGGAAAGAGAAAATGTAAAAAGTGGTGGTTTGCTTTTTTTTTTTTTTGTTAGGCCCTAATGATTTTTTTTTCCAAGAGTGGTTGACTAAGTCTAACGAAAAAAATTATTAAATCTGTTGCTGAAGGCCTAATTCTCTATCTCATGTAAATTACAAGTCAATCTGAAATGAAGCCATGTAGGTGTCTTTCAGGAATGATTTGGTCCAGTGTAATTACTACAGAATAAATGAATGCTCCTCTGAAAAAAGAAGAGGAGATGATAGGAAAGGGGCACATAGGCTTTTTGAGGCATCTTGTTTGGAGATGTGAATGTCTGTGAAGGAGACAATTAGAAAAATAGCAAGTGGAATTCTCTCCTTACAGGAAATGTTTTTCATCAGATTGGTTATGCCAGGCATGAATTTGGTCCATCAAATCAGTAAAGCCTTACAGGCAAAAATAAGGACATCATAAAAGCAGGATGAGTTAATTCATTCTCGGAGGAAAAGACCACCCATTGAGTCTTGATGTTACTTTGATCCAAACCCATGAACTCAGCTAGAACTTAAAGGAAATTCTTAATAGTATAACAGGAGCACCACAAGGCATCGGGGCAAATCCATCACCGTTCACTGTTAAGTAACGCTTCAAGCCTCAGCAGTGCTGTTTCATTCCACCATACAACTAAGAGGTCCCTCTTGGCTTTGCTTTTAATTAATTAAGTCACAGTAGTGGCGAACGTGGCGCTACAGCAGTTGCTTTCTGCCTAATTGTTCTCCAGGCGTATTTGCAGCACTCCTGTCAAAATCCCAGGCTTGTTTCAGGAGTCAAGCTGCACAAATGAAGTCCCTGCTATTAAAAGCAGTTTGTTTCCTATTTCTTGGCAATCTGTTACTAACGCTGAGCCCCACTGGAGCATGGACTTTTTTTTCAGCAAATTTTTTTAAGCCAAAGAATGGTGACATTTAGCAACTACTGAACTGCTTTCAGACTCTAGATGTGCTTAGGAAATCAAGGTTTTCCATGTCAGCATCCTATTACTTTCAGCAGCAAGTTTGATGTGTCTGGTTTGATAGATCCCAGTACAGTGTCATAATTATTTTCATCCCTCAGTCCTGGATCTAGGATAACGTATTCCTTCTCTCTCCTTCCTGCATTATGGTCTTTGAGCAATAAAACACATTTTTTTCCATGCAGATCACTCTAATATTAAAAGGCACCTTGTTCCCAAAGGTTTGCAAGCAGGGGGATGTATTTTATATCATAGTGCTCTGATTCTCCATCTAAAACTGCAGGACAGACACAACAAATTAAATCAACTTAGGCTTAGTCACATCTGTTTCATTTGTATCAAACTGGTGCCACTGAAGCAGAAAGCATTCTTATTTTCTCCACATTGTTCAAGCTGAAAATTAACTGGCTTTGCACATAATGAAACTCATATTTCATCTCTTTACAGTGATTGGACCTGTTTTATATTTTTAAAGCACAGTGACTTACAGTTGCAACGTATCAGTCTGTTACTAATGGAAGAGGGGATATTTCCTCTTTCATCTTCCTTATTTACCTCTCTGGATTTATTTGCAGGAGATCTGTAACTAAAGCAATCCCTGTTGTTCCCCAACAGAATTAGGACAGCCCCAGGTGTGAAGATCATGGACATCAGAGTCAGTGATGCAGACCAGTGGGGGGTCCAAGAAGAGACGGACAGCGCGAGGACCACTGCCACCATCACATGTATGCACAACGACCCAAACGCAGAGAACAGGTAAGCTGCCAAGCACTTTTGCACGTTAACCCTTGCTAAAATGCTGGAGAGACATGCAATAGCTTCTTTAATGGGTCATATTGCTCTTTTAATAGCAGTATTTTTTTCCTCCTCAGTCTTCGTGGAAAAGCTGTAGGTGACTGATGAGAGCTTTTTTCCTTTTGTTTCACTTCTGAGTTTTGGAAGTGGATGATCTAATTAAACTGGAGGCAGCCAAGTAGTCCGGGCTCACGTTTGCTTTTCATGTATCGTCGGGGCAGCAGGAGAATTCCTGTTGCCAAAGAGCCAATGGAAAGAAGTGGATTAAAATAGAGAAATATGAAGAATAATTGAGAGCAATATAGGACAATGCTGTCTTCTTTATTTGAAAAGCTATGAAAGTAATAGCTATTAAGTGTTATTCTTTATTGCTGCAAAACACCTATGAGTGTCTATGAACTGTCTCATGAATGCTGTGTGCGTTTGTTATGGTAATGCTCCCATAAGCTATATCAAAGGTAATGAGAAATTTACATTGTTAGTCAGAATTATGTATTTTACAATACAAGCCATTTCTCTCCATTATCATGCAGTTACTTTATACTTAAAGTACACTGTGCATACATTTAGCTTGAAATTGTATCATAATTAGGAAATCACAAAACTTCATGTCAAAATTTTTAGTTGAGGAGTCTTTTGCATCCATCTTTTTCTGAAAGATCCTGCGATGGTGAAAAATGGTTGTTAGTAATTGTTTAGACCTAGGAAGATTGTTGTTAGAGGTTTGGAGTGCGAAGTTTCTACTCTGTTTAGTTGCTGAAGTTGTGTTTGAGGAACAAATGAATCCCATCTAACTCTGGGTACCTGCCATACAAGTGTCGAGGTGAAAGCTATTTATCCATGGGTTTGCTTTTTAGCAACAGAGATAAATAGACACTGTTAAGGTGGGAGTCCTCTTGGATATGTAAAACAGGCCTGATCAATAGCAAGCGAAAAGTGCCTGTTTCTCTCCAGTAAAGCTGCAGAGTGGAGGCGACTGAGTGGGACGCAGAGATTTGCATTGTAAAGGCGTGAAGTGAGGGGAGGTGATTCCCCGCTCAGTGTCTCTGGTTAAGTCAAGTGCTACAGAGCTTTATGGCATGAAACGCCAGGCAAACCTTTCAGTTCATTAGCTGTTCATGCAATTCCTCCCCATTTAAAAAAAACAAAACAAAACGGGGCGGGGGGGGAAGTCCCCTCTTATTTTCTAAGCAAATTTGTCAAAGTTGCAATTCCGAGATTGTAATGTAGGAAAGTCTAGCAACCTTCCATCATTATTTTGCTGGGGTTTCATGGGCTATTGTACTGATAAAGCCGAGCTCTGGCAGCTGGATTTGGTGCTGTATGCTTTGTCTCCAAATCTTTTGTCTTTGCGCAAGATTTCCTAGTTCCTCCAAAAGCTGTTAAAGAAGCCAGTGAGTCCCTTTGGTGGGGGAGAGCTCGGCCAGCAGAGACACTGGGAACCTTCGTGCTTGTTCTGGAGCTGCGCGATGACACACGATGGCTCCAGCAGTGAAATCCCAACCTGAATTAGCTCAGGCGGCTGATGTGGGGGGTTGTGCAGTATCTGCTCTCTGCTGAACCTTGCAGTCAGGTTTTTTGCTGAAACAACAGTGACCTCTGTTCTGTTCAGAGCAAGGTGGAAATCCATCAATTTAAAAGTGAAATGCTGAAGCTAAAGGAAAACTTAAGTTCATTTGGTATTACAGAGGAATCCCTCTATTGAAATGAAACAACTATTTTTAAAGTTAGACAAAAATTAGGATGAACACTGGAACTTATTGCCTTGTACGTGGTTTCACTAATCCATGAAATTATACCTGTCATAGTAACTTAGTTTTTATTAAAACTGAGTTTTGCTTTGTGTTGAACTGTTAAATTGCACAAAAGCAATGAATCTCAAGTTAATTAATACTTTGACCCTTTCCTTTGTGAGATTAGTTTAATATTTTTGGATTAATTAAAGTATGCAAATAGAAACTGCTTGAAAGATCGTTTCCAGATTTGCAAATATTGTAGTGCTTAGAGTAAATATTTAACTTTGATCTTTATTTTAATTTGCCTTTTTGGTCATAATGGTGGCCCTCTTGTTTCTTTTGAAGGATGTTAAGTCTTTATGTGGGGGGGTTCTGCTGTTTCATTTAAATGAGCAGAGAGACCTGAACTTCCTTCGGTTAAGGTCAATGTGGCAAAACTGTCACTAGACCTGATTCATCTGTTCCTCCTTTTAGTAATTCAAGGAGCTTCATTAAAGGCAGTTTATGTATGAATGAGAGTGCAGGATCAATCTCTTTCATTGCAGAGCAGAAGCTATTAGTAAACAGAATTGTATCTACCTTGAGGGAGATAGTTTTTTCTCTCTTGGACGTAATTTCAGTTCTGCTGACTTGCCCAGCGTTATGCTGGGAGTAGAGAAGTGGGTAAGCTGGGACTGAGCCCAGCTAGTTTTCCCTGAGGAAGAGATTGCTGGGTTTGCTATGGTTTTGCAACCTCCCTTGGGCTTTGCTGAGGGGACAGAAATCCCCGGCAGCCCTGCAAGCCGGCTGGGGTGGCACAGCTCGGGAAGGTTTGGTGAAAGTGAGAAACTCCAGTGAGTCACAGCTGCATTCACTGAAGTCTCTGACTCTCCTCGTTGCCCTTAGCTCACAGAGAGGTCTGTTCTCCACTGCTTAGCACTTTGGTTGCTCTTTCTTCCCCAGTGTGCAACTCTGATAAGAGCCACCAACAGACATTGCCTGCAAGGAGAACAGTGGCTTTGGACTGTGACATGTTCGTAATCCAGTCTGCATTCCTTTTAGCCAGCATTATCGGCTGGAGCCTTTTCAAATTTGCTTACTTTTCTAATCTTTCTCCTTCTCCTCTCTGCAGTGTTATCGTTATCGTGAGTTTTTCATCTCCATTTCTTGCATTTCCCTACGCAAATTGAGTGTTCATTAAAATGCTTTAAATTAAGACCTTTCCTCCTTTCATGCAGAGTGCATCATGCCTTGTCTGTGCATTACTTTAAAAAAAAATCCTTATCACAATGTTTCAGGCAGGTTACATTATATTCTATTAAAAATCCATTTTGTCCAAGGTTGTCACAATTCATAGATTAAAGCTTTCCAGAGTGTGTTTTGTTAGGAAGACATTCATAAATTCACCTCTTTAGTAGTCCCATAAGCTTGTATTTAAAACCTCTTTTTGATAATGTAGTTGAACAAAGAGCATAAAAAGAAGAGATTTATTTTAAATATACACACACAAGTATATATGCACACATCTATTCTGATACCTGTCGAGCCCTGATTTGCCCTTATTGCTGCCATCTCAAAGGACTTTTTTGGTAGCTCATTGAGCGAGGAGATTGATTGTTGTCACCTGCATTTAATCTCCCTCATTTTCTCTCCTTGGGCAGAACTCTGTGAATCTCATTTTGGTAGGGTTAGTTGAAGCAGCAATGTGCTTTGTTTCAAAAAGGCATAGTTTCTACTTTAAGCACAAATACTCTTGCATTGTGCCTGCAGCTGGGACCCACCACTT
Organism: Dromas ardeola; assembly: GCA_013398915.1. Lineage (NCBI taxonomy): Eukaryota > Metazoa > Chordata > Aves > Charadriiformes > Dromadidae > Dromas > Dromas ardeola. Next base: position 207,807 of record VYZM01009993.1, on the reverse strand, counting down.
CCATTCCATAGGAAAGGATCTTCATGTATTTCTGCATTGAGTGCAGAGTGCATCTTGCAAGGAGTAGAGGAAATGAGGGTTGGTGGGCTTAGATAAAAATCAAGTGCTTTCAGCCTCCTATGCAGAATAACTGTGTTTATGAAGGACTGTGATCTTACCCTGTGGTGTAGGGCTATATGTTGAATTATTGCAAAAAATGCTTTTGAAATAATACGAGGCCAAATTTTGGGAGTCTACCAGACACGAATCCTTCATGGTTTCCAGAAAACTGATCCTATTTTTGTAAAGACCATGCAGGGTCTTTCCATGGTATTTGCCAAAAGATGGATTGAGGCTTGCAATTCTTTGCCCCTCAGAGTTCTCTGGAAGCATCTCAGGAACATGCCACAAATTAGGCTGCAGCAGGACTAGGGCAAGAGGGCTTGAAAAGATGCCCTGAGAGCATGGTCCGTCTTTGGCAAGCTATGGTACCTCATAACTCAGCATTGAAATCCAGAGGAATGGGATTTCAGGAACTTTGCCAGAGTGATTTAGCATTTTATAGGATTAGGTTATTTCAAATCATTGGTGAACAGGAGCTGAGTTTCCATGGTCTCATTTGAAAGGCCTCACAATACAACGTATCTCATGGTGCTCGGTCTCTCCTTGCTGGAAAGCTGCAGAACAGAAACTTAATGTGACCTGGCCTTTGGTTCAGGAAAGATGAGATGGCACAAACACATAAACTTAGGCCAGAGAGTTGCAGCTCTGCCTTGAAAGGGAGGATATAAAGAGATCATTTTTCTTCTTCAGGAAAGCTGTCATTACATTGTATTGGATTATTACCCAGGTGAGGAGAGTCTGATTGTCTGACAAACTAGTACTTTAATCAGAAAGGTTATATTTATGCTAACTGGCAAAGTTAATATTTATGCTAACTAGCAAAGTTAATTAAATCGATTTTACCTGCAGTGCTGAGTATAGTGTTATTGAGACCAAACTGGTTCTTCTCACTTAGGGATTATTTTATCTCCATGTGTATAATACAGCTTCCATCTCTCAGGATATCCATCACTGCATAAATTAAACTTGCATGAGGGAGACTCAGAATGCAGAATTAGGGAGGGTGAAATCTTCAGAGGGATTTTTTTTTTTTTCAAGTGTCCTCAGAAGTATTTATTCTGTTGCCTGGAAATTTATATTTTTTTAATTGATGCAGACCAGCTCAGCTGTCTGGTATTTGACATCATCCATCTTTAAACTTGAATAAAAAATTAAGATTCTATAATGATCATTCCATTTCTTTACCATTTTAAGAGATGGTCACAGAATTAAAATAATTCAAATGACTTTATAAAATTATAATTGTAGTGTGTGTGTATATGTATATCTTTAAATCAGGAAAAGCTGTTATTTCAGGTATTTATAGGTATGCAAATAGATCCTTCTATTTTAAAATAATTCACTTCTTTTTTCTGTGCTTGGGAATACCCTTTGAACCAGAAGTATCACTCAAAAGGAAGACATAAAGTTGGCTGCCAGTTAAGATATGTGCATATATTTATTTAAGGTAAATATGTGTTATTGGAGTTCATGATCAACTAAGCAAACATGTTGTATTATTTGGTTTTGTTTTTAAAGCTGTGGATATGTCTTGAAAATAAGAGCTGAGGTTCTCTCCTCTCCCTCCTCACTTTGACAAACAGCCTTGAGACTCTTACCTCTTTATTGTGGGAAATACCATTTTCCCCATTACATATTCCAGTCCCCCTTTACGGAGGACAGTAAGCAAACACTCCACCTGGAAGTCCCCTGGGTGCTATGAGGCTTCTGACTGTACTCAGCACTGGCTCTGCCAGGTTTGAGCTCTCTCTCACAGCTTTTTGGAGGTGTTTCTGCACAGAATTCCCAACCACTCTGCTCCAGAATGGCATACTTGGGTCCCATGTTGCCTCCAAGCTCACATGCCATCAAAAAATGGCAGTGTGGTGCAGAGATTCCCACTGTCTCCAGAACGGAGCCTGCTGCGGTCGGTCCTGGCTCTTTGATGAGCTGATTTACTGCAGTGACTTGGCCTTCTGGAGGATGCAGCTTGGTTGTGTCTGGAGTGTCTGTGCTCTTGGGCGGTACAGCACAGGGCACGCTGAAACTAGAACAAGGAGTTTGGTTGCTTCTGTAAGATAAATAAGCCTATAAAGATGGGTGGGTGCAGCCCGCTGTAGCACACAGCAGTGTGCTGTTAACCACACTGGGGAAGGCATAGGGACATGCAGCGAAACACTTACTGATGTGTTTATTGCCAAAGGAACTTGCTTGGCCCCAGGACACTGAGCATGTAAAATGCCATTAGCAACAACAGTTGGCTGACAGAAGATCAATTGCATGTGGTGCTTTACACAAAAGAGCAGTAACTGGTACAGAGAGACAGCCTGTAAACCTCTGTCTTATTTTAGGCCCATGCAAAGGCAGTGGTCTGGATGCCCTTAAGTTCACATAGTACTAAAGTGAATGAGTAAGAGGAGCAGAGGGAGGGAAGAAATGCAAGGAGATGTGTAAAGCAGACAGGAAAGAACAGAGAAGAGAAGAAAAAGCTGGGGAGATGGGGAAGGGAAAGCTGATGGCTGTCACTCCCTGCAAGGCTGATCTGATGTAGGTGAAGTAGTCAGACTTCCTTAGGGCCTCTTTCCACTATGAAAGCCATACTTCCATGAAGCCATACTTCAGCTACTTTGAAAAGGAAGGTTTTGAATTAAAAAATAGAGGAGCTTAAGGTGTGGGAAGTCATAGACTATGTGGTGCAGTGTACTGGCTTGAGTGTTTCCCTCCTATTCTTATGCACTTTCTGCTTTCCTTAGGTCAAAGGTGTCATGGGCAAAGAAATGTGCTTTGACTGTAGAGTGCGCATGGCCTATAGCTCCTGCAGGATTTCATTCTCTGGCCTTTGGCCAGACCCCAAGACAGCACTGTCTCTTGAGCCATTGATGAAGAGGATTTTATCTTTAATGCACCAGTTTTAAGGTTGTGACTTGTATTATGAGTGGTGGAGTCTGTTCTGCTTTGTGTAGAGACTGTTCCAGTGAGAAGCATCCACACACGTTTTCAAACATAAATGACTCAGAGTCACAAAGAAAACCTGAGTTATAAGAATTTTAACTAACCTTTATTCTTTACATGTATGCCTTTTTGTATAAAAGAACCCAAGCCTGCTTGGAAATGTTTCTGTGAGATAAAGTACTGACACCTCTCAGTAGCTTAGAGAGGACATAAAAAATAATAGACAAATCGGCAGCAGTAGGAGCTGCTTATTGTAGAGAGCTGTGGTTATTCTGGAGGTATTTTTTTTTCTCTCTCTCTGCCTTTTTTTTTTTTTTAAATTTTTTTTTATTTATTGATTTCATTCAAGGCCAAGAACAATGAAATTGTCTGTCCATATCCTGTTGGGAGCCTAATAACCTGGTAACTGCATGAATTCTGTCCTGGCCAGCCAGCTTTATCGGATGACTGTTTCTTCCTCTTTCTTAGTTAGGCTCACTGCTGCTCTGGTAAGGACTCCAGTAGAGATGGGTCAGAGGGATTACTGACTGGTAGTCCAGATAATTGCTTCCTGGCCCCAGCTCACCAGTCCAAGAAGGTAATGACTTAGTGACTCCTCTTATTCCATCCTTGCTGTGCTGGTATGCTACCGTTATTATGACCCAAGGATATCTTTTTTGAACAAATATACCTTTAGTAGTTGGAAAAACCTGTTGGGCAGTGCAGCAGGGAGCCCCAACAAAGGAAATATACAGTTGTCTTGAAAATTTGGAAAACGAGGAATGTCTTGTTGGAAGAACTCAGTAGTGTTCACCTGTCTTCAGTGGAGTAAGATGATACAATACAAACAGAGGCATAAAAATTACTAGAAAATGAGTGTTTGATAAAGACCTCTTAATTTGCCAAACTAGTAGAAAGCTTTGTGTATATCCAGAGATATATGCAGAAGATTACTTCCGACAGCGTTCGTTTAATTGTCAGACAGTGAACGGGAATTTTTTTTTTATCTTCTAAAACTTACATCTTGCTTAGAAGGTTTGGTTACTCCTCAAAAAATATTTCTATGTACCCTGCTATGTAGAATAGCCTCTGATTACAAACTACCTTTGTAGAGGGTAGGTATGATGTCACATGAGAAGCTTCAAACTTCGGCTATGTGTAGCATATCTTGGTGAGCAAGGGCCTGAGGAATTAGAAGACTCGGACTGAGGAAAAGGGAAAATTCCTTGGGTGTAGAAAGACTTCTGCTGAGAAGTAGCAAGTCCCTTCGTGCATCCCATCTTCTACCTTTTTGGTAGTGATGGGAAGAAAATTATTACGAATAGCAGATTTGTCATGAGAGGAACATACAAGTTTGACTACCTGGTCACGTTCATGCCCAGTTTTGATCTTTGGCTCAAAAAAGCAAATTCTGATTCCTTGGTCTGGTCAACTTGGTTGATAGATCAGACGGTTGTTTGTCAGCTGTGTTTGTGACTGAAGACTTTCTTCCAAAAGTCCAATTCCTCCTTCTAGAAGTGGTTCAACAGGCAAATTTTTAGTTTATCTTTTAAGCCCTTTCAGTTTTGATTTCCTGTTTCTGTATTGGCAGTTTAGGTGGTATAAGGAAAATGGAAGCCATTTCTTAATACCTGACTTTGCTATTGTATGTAATGTGGGGATAAAGAGCGGAAAAAAAAAAAAAAAAATCAGTGGAACTGCCTGATCCTTTGGCCTCTTCCTTGATGCAGCAATGGACATGCAAAGAAGTGGCTTCAATATACTCTTCACAAGTGTGGTCCACAGAACCTGATCTGGAGCCCATTCTGAGTGACATTTCTTTTGAAAGATGAGCCCAATCATTCTGAAATGAGTCTTGTTTTTTAATTTGACCTAATTAGCTTCATTTTGGGTATATCATTCCTAGATGTGAATCTTAATATTGATGTAACAGTTGGGAAAGTTTAATTTCAGGGTAGGGTAGTCTGCATAATTAGACTGCAAGAATATAGCAGGGAGGCTGGGAACAAATTTCCAATGCATGCTGATGAGCGGATGACTGTTCAAATAGTTATTCATCCATTGGTGCTTGCATGCTTTTTCCATATTGGATGCCAAAGGGACTGATGACATATTCAAAAGTCAATGGGCTTCTCTGAGTCTCTACTGGTTTACTGGTCTGTTATTTCCTATGCAGTACATTTTAATGGTCACATGGATGATTGCACGTGAGTTACCACAGGAGGTCCATGACAAAAATTTGTACAATTCTGGAAAATTTCTAAAGTTTTTCAGAGATACGTATGCACATTCTGTCCGTGCTTAATTGATAACTTAAGACTGAGTGATAAAGCCCAAGTAAGCATCGCTGCTGAACTCATCACTCTCATAACAGATGTTCTGACTCAAGGAACAAAAGCAAATGTGTGTTGGATTTTTGGGGTTTGTTTTATGGTTTAGTCACCTTTTTTTTCTTCCTTAATAACTTAGACTTGAAGAAGCCTTTTTGTAGGTGTATGCTGATCTGAATATCCAGGAAACACAGTTCTTAATCACAGTTCATCTTATAAATGAACATATTCAGGTATCTGTGCAGCACCTTTAGATCTCTAACATCACCTTACTGCTGGGAGAGTTTCAGTGAGCCTTGTGGAGATTACAGAGGGAGGGAGAAGACATGGTCAAAACCATTATGCCACAACAGCATTATCCGAGTCTTCTGTAAATATTGTATTTACTCATATAGTCCCAGTTTAAAAACCTATTATTTTGGCAAACTTAACAGTGCTCTTCCGAATCTAGACTTATGTAGGGTGCCACTTAAGTATGTACTTGGTTTTAAGTACCTACCTTGGTTCTGTTGATGGCAGGTATAATGATAAAGGAGGTACTCAGAGTCAGCAATTAGAGGCAGCAATATGCGGAAAATTTAAGTCTTGATGGTAAGACATGTTATATATAATGAGAGGCATTAGTGTGTCACACCTGAAAATGTTGTGGAAATCAGAAACTGAAATATTCTGTAGTGCAGAAACCTTTCTGAGTATATTGGAAGTGTTGCTAAGGAATTTATTTTTGGCAACTGTACACAGAGATTTAAGTACCATAATTGGATTATTCTTTGATATAATAGGTCTGGAAAAGATTATTGAATGAATGTGAAATCGGGGAGCTGGTATTGAGGTATGTTTAATTCCCACCTTTACCTATTTATGAGTTTGACTTGTCGTGGAGCCTATTGCACACATTTGAATTCCATTCAAGGTGTGTTGACTTGCTTATTTGACAGTCAGTACATTGAAGTACAAAAGCTAACAACTCATTTATTAGGCATTTAGCCAAAATTTAAACTCATTTTATTGTTAGGAGGTGCTGTTGCTAGACAGGCAAATATAAAGTTTGTTACTTTGATTTATTTGAATCTTCTGTGCCAAATACATTATAAAACATCCCAGCATTAACTTTGCATAAATTATTTTTTGCTTTAGTTAGAATTTTTCACTCATTTTGCCATTGATATTCTTCACCTGTGTTTATAAGTTAAAAAGTTATAAACTCTTTTAAAATGAACAAGTGAAAATTGGCTGATTCTTCTGTCAGCATATGATTTTTGTTTGTTTCTTTTAAACCTCACTGTTTCCTTGAGAAGAATGTTAAGTTGGAGTTAAGCTAAGAGCCTTCTCACAGTCATTAAGTGTCATGAATCTGTAAACTGAGAGCTGGGCACTTTTGCAAGATCCCTGGTCCTCCGGGGAGTCCGAAGGATGACTGTGTAGAGGTTATACCACTGCAGAGGGCAGCTGGTGCCAGTACAGAAAGGCCAGAGATATAACGGACCTTCTCGGGAGCACTGGTAATTAGGAAAGCTCTGTGGCAAGAGGCAAATTACTGGGGAGCACATTTGACCACGGTAGCTTCCCTGTTGGAGGGAACAGCTTGCATCAGGACTGTTTACCAGCACATCTCACTTAGCCTGTAATGGGAGAAGAGTTATGCCCCCCTTGTCACCTGGCTGAAAATATAGGACTCTGTTTCATTATAAAATTGGACATACTGCCTTTGGGAACTTGCACACAGGTACCTGAAAGCTAGCTGTGTTTGTTCTTTCTATACAATTTGGCCTATGCGGATTTTCCCAGGATACTTGTTAAGGGGCTTGCTGTGAAATATTGCAGTCATTAAGGCAAATTGCTAAACCTTTAGCAAAAAAGCTTTCCTTAAAACCAACTGCCAATAGCTTGATCTTGCAAAAATTCCTTTTTTGTATTGGTATAATTAATGAACAAGTTTGATTCTCCAGAAACTCTTGGACTCACTGGGCTTAAAATCTTGACAAGACATGGCACTTACAAATCTCTTGAAGAGCTTTTTTGTTGGGGTGTGCTCTTCTGCTGGTGTCGTCTGGTGCCTTTTGTTTCTTAGGCGGTGCCTAGACTGTGAGCAGCCCTGAGCTGGGGACAGGCAACCACAGATCCACCCTGATGTTTGCCAAGGTTGTGTTGGGCTGGTGTGCAATAGCAGGACCAACAGTGTTGCACTCTTTGACAGCCTTTGTGAGCTCACAGTGCTCCCACAACTGCTGGGATGAGACCGAGACAGCCAGGCTTCCCAGGGAAATGTCCCTGTTACTGGCAGGAGGTGGCTGCCTTGCATCACCCACACGCCTAACACATTTTAGCTCTTTAGCCAAGGGAGTGCTCAGCATTGCACAATCAAAAAGAATTATTTGCTCTTTTCTCTTAGGAGTTTTCAGTGCAGAGATTTAACTCCAGAAGTTATTGACCTCAGCAGTGAGTGGATAGCGGAGGTGTTTGGAGATAAGGGGTTACTGTTTTCTCTCTTCCTCTTAGGCAATTTTTGTCCATTCTGGTTTTCTGTATCTGTGACTGGTGTATCTTTTTGTTAGATAAGCACTCTTCTTAATGGTATACCATTTAATTTCTCTAGTGACAAGAGGAAGAAATAAGTTATTCCTCTTTTAAAAAGAGTGATTTAAGTAGGGAATAATGAATGCAAAATGCTGTCATTAAAAATCAGCAGATAAGCTGATGGATCATCTGTCACTCCCAAGCCTTGCCATAAAGGAAAAGTAGATAATAATTTTAAAAAAAAATAAAAATGGTAACGATGAGTGTGGAACATGTTGACTGTGAATGCCTTAATAATGAAATCTGTTACTTATTCAGTGAACAACGCCTTGTGACTCCCTGCTGACCAACACATTTTAGGAGAAAATAACTTCTTTCAAGAGCCTTCCAAAAAGGGTGTGGCATGAGAGATGGGGTATTTTTGTCTTCTCTGTATTTCACCACTTTTCTTGTGGCAGATATTAATTTTATACTCTAGCAACATACTGGCATGAAATTGGATTTGCCACAGTATATACTCAGCTGTTTTGAGTGGGAATCGCATGTCTACACCGGAAGAGGCATTTGGGTGCCTGCAGTAGGGGATGCCTGGGTCTGACCTGCCTGCATTCAGGTTCAGTGCTTCCAGGTCTGACTCATTTCAAGGGAGGGACCTAAACCAGCCCCCCAATAACTGTGCAATAAAAGTGCTTTTTCTCTGCACAGAACATACACGGAGGCTGCTGGGCTAGCTCAGATGGATGCATCTAAATTAAAGAAATACTAAATGGAGTGAGATTAATCCAAGCCTTTGTTGGAAATTTTTGCTTCCCTTTTGATACCATTAAGGAGTTAATAATTTGTGCCATTCCTCAGCTGGGACTGTTATCTGGAATAGAGCAGCTTTTCCCTTAGTTCAAGACATGGCTTTGCTGAGTGATAGCCCTTGGCAAATATTGACTCTGTTTTGTTGAGTGTTGTCCTTGTTAACCTACCCCGAGCTGCTGAAAATGCATTAATTGGGTTTTCCTGTTGCTTCTGTATAAACTTAGAGCTGCTGCAACAATGCAAAAACAGCGACTCAGATAGTTCATAGGTATGAGGCTGGTTTTCCCACACTATAGGTGGGTGCATCACCCCTGGGCTGTTGGGAAGATGGATCTTGTAATCCTGCAGTTTTCGAAAAGACGGGATTTTTACCTGAAGTGAAAAGAATGTGTATCATAAAAACAGTTTTTTAAGGAAAATTGTTTCCATCCTTATTGTCCTTTTCACTTCCGACATGTACTGAACGTTTTCATTTGATTACTGATTGTCATCTTATTACTGTTGTTTATGAACTGTTTGTTAATCAATACTACAGTATTCCGAAAAGTCTTTTCCATCTCTGGCATCTGTGTTAGGCGCTGAGTGCATGTGTAAGACGCTGTCTTCAGAAGGTCTCAGTAGACTTGTACTTGGTTCAGGGTCAGGCTTTTGCAGAGCTCATTACAGAGCCTCAGCTGAAGTTCATAAAGCCAAAGAGCAGCTGTCTGCTCTGTTTTATTTAGTTTTTTTTTAAATGGGGTGCTCAGCTCCTCTGCAATGTAGCCAGTAATCTAGATATTAGGCTGAGAGTTCTGGAGTTCAGTAACATTGAAAACTTGCCACTTATTTACTTGCATGAAATAGGACCTGACTGTCCCACTCCAGCATCTGGTTTAGCCAGACACAAGTGCTCTGTTCCTCACTACACACTCTAGAACATCTATTTTTTTCATTCATTACAAGGAGACAGGGAAGGAGAAGTTCAAGCCCTCATCACAGTATATTCTCTATCTCACAAAAGCATTTCTATCGACTGTGTCCAAAGCTTTGTGAAATGATGCTGTTGTCGGGGTAATATCAGTCCTTGGCCTCTGGGAAGAAGGCTGTCATAGATACAATATAAAAAATACTTTTACTCTTGGTGGTTGCAACCAACAGCGCTTTCCTCCCTTCACCTTCCCAAGTTTCTCACTCCAGCTGGATAAAGGTGGTTCCCATCACGGCACACGATGGAGCAGATGTGGTCAGTCTTGCATGGCTGCAGGAAATTGCCTGTTCGTCTTGAAGGGGTAGCAGCAGAGCAAGATGGGTCAGGTGCAGGGCTGCAGCTCCCTTCCTGTTTGCCAACCCACAATTAGCTCAACTTTTCCAATTACTCATGTTTTACTTATATTATTGCCCCAAGTCAGTTGAACATATGCAGGTTCTGAAAAGACTGTGGTCGAGGGAAAAATAAAAGTCAAATATGTTCTTAGAAGCTGAAAATACCAGAAGATTTTTGTTGATTTGGAGATGCCCAGGCTTATGTACTTTTATTCTTTGCACAAGTGTTTAAAAACACTGTAGGGCTCCATTCTTTGTGTTTTACAGAATAAATTCTCTGAGTTTTTTTTTAAATATATAATAACAGTAAGTATCATAAAGGGCTGGAGAACTGGATGGGTGGGAGCAGGATTTCTTTCAACCAGTTGAATGGAACAAGAAGTTGATCACCTGCAGTGGGACAATTTGTGCTTTTGCCTCTTGTGATTCAGTGAATTCATGAAGCTTTTGGGTTGGCGTCGGTTAGTCCTTAAGTTTTACTTTTTTGATGAGGGGATGTCTGCTGGACTTCTTCCCTCCGCCTCTTCCTCCGCCCTCAAGCTCCAGCAGAGATAACAGAACTGATGTGGTGATGTGAGCTGTAATTCTGTTTCAGCCATGATTATATGTCAGTCTGCTGCACACCGTAAGTGGTACTTCGGGATTCCTGCTGTGAGCAGTTGATTAGATTCTAGTACCTTTTATTCTATACATAAGGAATTTTTTTTAACAAAGCACAGTAACACACAAAAGCCCCAGTTTATTCTTTATTCTCTTTTTTCCACAAATACCTCATGCTTAAATACAAAACTAAAATGTTTTTTTTGGCATGCCTGACCTTCCTTAACTCCCATCTGTCCTCCCGTTCCAAATAAAATTCAATTTAAAGGTTCGTGTTGACCCTAAATAGTAGGATAAGTGTGTGACCTAGGTAGAAATTTCCTACAAAATGTGAATCTTAAGCTCAATTTTTAACTCGCTCTGACAAAATAAATGCTAACTGCAAGTTTAATTGTAGTCCTGCTTGTTACATTTTTCTTTGTCAGCACAAGCTTTACTCCTCCAAATATATTATTGAATGAAAGAAAGAAGCTATTCTTTTATCTGTTAATGCTGATGCCTGTAATCCATCCTGTTCATTTTCTGTGCTGCTTTTTTCTTTGTATGGATCTTCTCCAGCTTATATAGCACAGAAAAACTTAATTGCTTAAGTCTGATGTACTTTTCTATTCCTGGCAACAGTGTAGGTTGATAAACCATTATGTGGGAGATGCCTTCTGGAATATGAAGTTTGTGTTGCAGTTGGGATATGGCAGGGTTAGGGCCCGGTCTAGGAGGAGCCTTTTAATTGGCTTTTTGGATATTTTCTATAGAGCTGCCAATTAGATTGTCATTTCCTGAGCAGTTTTTGCAAGCGGAGAGTGTTCTTTCCCAAGGTCTCATGTTACAGGGCTTTCCTAATATATGTGGTACCACTTAATTTTGAGAGATCAGGAATTTATACCCTGAATTTACACCAGCAGCTAATGTTTAACAAAAGCCAGGAAACAACTCTTCATCTGATGACATGAGGACAGACCCGTTTCCCTTCATATAGCTAATCACTCTTGTTTTCTTGCTGTTCAAAGCTTTATTCGGTTGTTAATATTTGCAAATAATATGCTTGGTGCTGGATGGCGTATAACACTGGAGACCGATTGTGCCCCAGAAGGCTAGGGCAGCTTACATCTACTCATTTGCACATACTGTGCCTGAGTCTTAATTTTCTTTTAAATAGAGCTTTAATTGGGTCTCTGGATGAACACTTACGTTCACTTCTGGCCAGGTGCAAAATGGTATCTTGTATAATGAAGGCTGTTCAGAAGCCCAGACCCTGGGGTTGGTCAGGATTGAATTATTCCCTGATCGGCACCTGTCCCTTGGGCAACTGGTTAAACTCCTCTGGAAGTTTTCAAAATGCTATAGAGGAATGACGTGCGATACATAGGCTCTTTGTGGATTACATGAACGAGGTTAATTTCAGCTGTAGTTCTGCTTATTTACCATAAAATACTAGGACAATGCTAATACTCTTATGTACAGAGGAGTCTTGTTAAGAAGTGATGGTGTTACTTATTGACAAGTCTTGCAATTTTTATCATGTCTTTTCAAATATTTACATTCGAAGTCGCTGACTTACGGAGTCAAATGATTTTGGAGAAGGATTCCGCTTCCATTTAAATGCAAAAGTGAGATTCTGCTTGTTGTGACTGATGAAAAATCTACAAAATTTCATGAAACTCGAGAGATAAGAAAGCAAAGGAAGAACACTTAAAAACTTTGGGAATCTTTAGGATGAACTTATGAATGGGCAGGGTCTGGTACATGATTTTTGCACATTGGTGATGCAGAGGAGGGCTGCTCTTAGAGGCCTTGCATTAGGAACAGTATGGACTGTGGTAAGGAGGGCTTCCACATTTTCGGGCATAAGTTATCCGTCTTCTGAAAGTGGTCATTTGATTTCCTGTCTTGGCAATTAATGATGGAGCAGACAGTAATTTTAAGATGAGCATGGTCAGTCTACTTGTTAATACACCATGAACACAAACACTGTAAGTTCTGAGGATCCCTGCACTGCTAATTAGTATTTCTGTGGTTTCACTAATCACTTGAACTGGGAACTTGGCCAAAACTAACAGAAGAGACTTCCAGTATAATAAATTGTTTTAATTTTGTGATCTGATCTTATGCATGGCTCAGTGTTTCTGAAGGCAAGGGTAGAATAAAATCTCATTTTGCATGATAACATATGCAAATCAGAACTCTTTGGTCCCAGATGAAGCTCCGTTTCTATTGACATGGTGCTAGCAAAATGCTGTTAAGAATAAAATGCCACTAAAACTTTATTTTGCTGATAATATTTCATTATTGCTTTGTAAGCCACCTTATCCATAGGGCAAAATCTGCCAGAGTGATAAGATCCCATAACTCCTGTTTCTTGTATATCCTGTTTGCTTGTATCATTCCCTTTATGATTTATAGAGTGCCATAGATGTTCATGGCATTTTGCAGATATATACAAGATTGACATGTTCTTGCCTCAAAGAACTTAAAAATTCTGCAGTTTAGCAGCAGTCAGCAGTTCCTCCTGTCTGAATTTTACTTTTAATGGCGCTGTATAAAATCACTATTACACAGCCACCAAATGAAATGGCATTTTATTTTTAGTTACAAATGCAATGTTTTTAAAATGTTTGCTAAAGGTCTCAGGCTGTCTACATGATGGGCTAGAAGGCTGTATTCCCTGGCCTGAAGACAGAACAGAAACGGTACAAAACAGCCCCCTATCCTCTGACTGGGAGAGATTACCTGAAATGTCCCTGTGACTGCCAGTAAGGGGGCCGCATAACACTAAACACGGTCGGGACGTTTATGATATGGCAAGGCTCACTGCTGAGGAGGGGAAGATTCATAGTTCCTTTCACAGCAGGAGCCAAACTGCGTTCCCGTGGTAATGACTCCCGGCCATCACTGCTTTATGCGAGTTTTGAACTAGTGACCGAGCAATGAAACGCTCTGTATCCCGTTACCAACTTCTTGAATCTCAGAACAGGCAGTGCTGACTCCTAGCGAGGGGCTTGGGATGATTTTTGTAGCTCTTACAGAGGTCAACCAGCTAATTTCCTCACAAACTACCCTGAAAATCTTTCTATTAAAGTTTAAGGGTCTAGGTGAGTAAAATTTTTGATGTGGATAATACTTGTATGTCCCTGTCTGAAAGACAGTACAATCACCTGCTCAACTCTTTACTTAATTCTATATAAAACCTTTTCCCACCATTGACTTCAAACAATTGGATGTCATTTTCCAGTATTTGGAATGTTGCTTTGCTACTTGACACATCTTTACATTCTGCATTATTTCATTATAGTAAAATGTGAGTGTAAAAAAAAAAAAAAAAAAAAAAGAAAAAATATATTGAGCCTGTAAATNAAAAATTCTGCCTTATACGTGCGATTTTTGGATTTCCAGGCACTTGTATAAAGTAAAATCCTTCTATATCCTGCCCAGGTAATTTAAAAGAATTACATGTATAAACATAACATTAAAAGCAATTTTCTGAGCCTCATGATTACACTGATTTTATTTGTCACACACCTGCATGTACTGACTTACCATATTCTGTCAGTCATAGTAAACTCTGTCCCACAGCGTAATGTGACAGATGCTAATGAATATGATACATCATAATTTTTCAAAGCAGAGATACATTGGAAGATCTTACTTTTACCTTATTAAATGCTTTGAAAATTAATTTTGTTGAAAATAAAGTAAGATTCTGGGGGATTCAAAGGGCTGTATGCTTGACCTTAAGCATAAATGAAATTAACTTAAATTTTATGGATTGCTTTGATGAATTCCAGCCTAAAAGATTTCTGAGCAGCAGACTGGTGGGAGGCTGGAATTATTTGGAGGGGTTTTGTTTCTAAGGAGGTGAGTGAAAAAGCTCCCACTAATTTCAGTGGGAACTTGAGCAAGCTGTTACGCTGTTGTCCAGTTACATTTTCTCAGTGCAAGACAGCAGCAGGGGTGGTTTTGTCTGGATTCTTGGGTATAACATAAGGCGCTTGGAGGATTGCAAGGTCAAAACTGCTCGAGTTTATCAGACACCCTGCCTTTCTCTTTGAACAAAAGCTCAGCAGAGAGCGCGATGTAACAGAATTAACAAAATACACAGTTTCAAAGACAGCAGACTTTCTTAAGGACTTTGGTAAAGGAGAGCTACTGTTGATTCCTGTCAGTCTTGAAGTGCAGCACTACACCGGTGCAAATATTCTCACGTGAAAGTATGAGGATAGAGACGGGTATAACAACTCTTTTGTAATTCTCTGATGCACAGGTTTTTATTCCATATTTGCTGTGGGAGATCGGTACGTGTGCATTGTGATGGGCTAACACAGGCTCCAAATCTCCGTGCATCCACACCTCTGTGTTTCTCTTGCTCCAGTTTTCTCTCTTTGTATTTCTTTGTTGTTTACCATCACTGATTGCCTGCAATGGGTAATCGTGCCCTGGTATCAGCTTTTTATGTGTTGCATGGTGGCACCTTCCTTTCAGGTGGTTGTCTTTTTCAGCGCAGTGAGTGCTGATCTCCTTATCCGCAGGCTTTGCTCTGCAGTGGGGGAGAGCTCGCGTTGGGCAGGGCAGGCTGGTACCCTGTCTCTACGCTGCTGAAAGACCTTTTGACACCTGGTGGCAACTCGGCGTTGCTCAGTCATGTCCCTAGTCAAGGAGGAAACTGTTGAAATAGATTTTAGTAAAGCTTTAGCTGCTTGTCACCTGCTTTAACCAGAAGCGGGCTGGGGTGAGGAGGGCCAGGTGCAGCCTGAGGGGAAGAGGTGGAACATTCTGGAAACAGGAGGCCCTGCTTGCCCAGGCTCCCTGCAGCGGGAGTGCCTCCCAGGGATGGCACACCGTGCCTGGCTCTTGCCCCAGGGATGTGGGAAGAAGCACCCAAAGGCGCAGAGGAGGTGTGCGAGGAGGTGTTCACGCATGGCTGGGCCGACGCAGCACCCTGCGCAGCACTGAGGTGGGCACTGCCAGCATTCCCTGTGTCATCCGGGGCATCTCGCTCCAGGCTGCCATGAACCAGATCAGCATCTCTCTGATATGCACAAATGTTTTACCAGTCATGCTTTAAACTACAGGGATTGTCAGCATTTCAGTCACACGCCCTGCTGGGGGGAGTTAATATCCTTCCTGACTGAGTACATTGCCTAGAGGGACCATTTTGTGTGTAACACTCTGGTAGAGAGAGCGATACCAGGCACCGAGTGGCTCAGGGAAAAAGACTAATGTGCGCTATGTTAAATGATGTCTTGGGTTTTGCTGGGTCCCTATTCATAAAACACAACAAAGTGGCGACAAGGATAAACCTTGTCAGCTAAAGGAGCTGCTGGGAATAGCAGAGAGTACTTAGTGACTAAAACAAATCAAATTTTGAAATCCTCCCTTCTAAAGGAAAGCACAGAGGGGATTTAACTAGAGTGAACAAGTGTTTTTGCAGTAAAATGGCAGCGTGTGTGTGAGTGGAGCAGAGGGGAGAGGAGGCTGTAGGATTAGCTTGGCTGCAGCAGGGCAGAGCGCTCTCTGACAGAGTTGGTGTGGTGGCTCCAGCTTCAGGAGGAGGGATGTGGCAAAGAAAGGGCTGCCTGGCAGTTGCGGGTGACCATCTTGAGCAGCGAACCCGGGGCCTGGGTTATCACTGAGCCCTCAGTCCATGCTGTGGCGGTCAGCAGCAGGCACGTCCCAAAACCCTTCTGTATGGTAAGACCCTGCCTGCTCAGTGTAGAGTCCTGCTGTAAGGGGTTAACTATACGTTGTGCGCTGCTACCCTATTTGGGTCTGGGAAGATTCCTTTTTAATTGTAATTAGGCTGTCCTTGTGTTCATGGCTTGTTTCCATATGGGAATTGTTCCTGACAGAAGCTGTTCCAGGAGTTTGGCTGCTCGCCTGGTGCTGGGGAGCTGGGCTTCAGCTCTCTGCTTAACCAGATGCTCCCTCTGCGACTCTGGCCAAGTTGCTTAGACTCCCTGTGCCTCAGTTTCTAACCATAAAATGGGAATATTAACATCTACCTGTCTCACAAGGGACTTAGGAACACAGTAATCAGAGAGAGTTAAACACTTAGAGAGAGGGTTGGGGTGAATGGTACGTGTTCCTCAGACAGGCAGAGAGCAACACCCATGGATTTGGCTCTAGCTTGGACTGTGTCCTTCGTTGAGGCAGACTAACGCACCAGCTACAAGTCTTGATTTCAGTTCCACAACAAAGCTTCAGCTGAACCTCAAGCCTTTTGATAGCCATAGAAAGAGGAGTAATGAAGGGGACGCTGTGAAATAGATACTCCCTTCCTCTGCCTGAAAACGTAGATAAACTTCCTTGGGATTTTCAGAAATACATTGTACCTAACTTGTTGAAGTTTGCAGCAGTATGACAGAAAATCCCACTTGGCCCTTACTGTTCATGTCTTCTGGTACTTTTGTCATCCATTTTACCCTTTAGTCAAGGGCTACTTATTTTCCTTGCATTGTTCCTTGGAGTGTTGCCTCATGAGCTTCAGTTGCACCACCATTAGTCAACTCATGGAACTCAACTGAAGAGCCTCTCAGTCCTCTCTGGCAGCCATTGGTTTGTCCAGCACAGCCTGGTCACTGGTGTCCTCGGGCTCTGGGGATGGGACAAGAACTACGTAGGCTGGGACACTACAGACCTATCAGGGTTGGGCCCTTTCTTTGAACGGGCCACAGTGGTGTGTCATTACTTGTGTATCACCAAGTAGCCCAGAATACTAGGCTGAAAGTCAATTTGTATGTTGTTTTGATTTAACCTTTCTTCTCTTTCATTTTGTCCTCTGAAATATAGCATTGTATCCCCTAAGGACAGGATAGGGCCTTTGTTCTATTACATGTAAAGTTATTGAAAACTTGTGGAAAATTACATTCCCTTTCACCATTCTCTACTATTGTATTAACTTGTTCAAAGAACTCCGTCAGGTATATGAGTTTTCTCCAGCAGAGACTCTGCGGCCTGAAGCCTATCATGTTAATCTCCCCTTAATCAGATCCTTCATTCTATTCTCAGGGACAGATGGGAGGCTCAGGGCTGTGAAATATTTGGGATCTCCTGAGAGACCTGAGGAGTGTCCTTCATCCCTTCACAAATTTGGTCGTCAATAGCAGTCATCCCCATCGAGGCTTTCTGTGAGGGTCCATTCAAGGGCATTGTGGATGTCCTCTCTGCTGCCTGTGGAGTGCTGCAGGCCCACTTTGGCCTTATGGTTTTCCCCTCCCTCCTGCTGCCTCCGTCTTTCTCCTGCACCTCAGTAGCCTGTGAAAGTGGCGGAGTGAGCTGTCCTTCTTTCCTGCAAGGATTTGTGATCTCGTAATGGATTTTGGCTTAGCCGGAGTGCACACCATATCTTATTTAATCTGCATTGTTACCAGGGCAGATGTCACCTTTTCACATGGCTGTAAGAACTGGTTTCTGTCCATTTTCCTTCCTCTCAAAAACGTGCTCTCAATGTATACAGTTCCACATCACAGCTTCAGTAAGTACTGTAAGATCTTTCTCATGTAACACCTACAATGCACCTGGTATTCAGTGGTGCTCACATCTTCTATTAATATCCTAATATCTACTAAGACCAAGTGGAGAAATTACCTCTCTCATTTCTTTAGCATTTGCTCTAACAGTCGGTGGCTTACAGGACTGATAAAATGGGAATGTTGTACTTTTCTGCCTTGTGCTAGATGTTGATACTCACAAGCCTGTCAATGGGTACCAGGCAAAAAGCAGTAAACCATGCCTTATGCTACACTATATGGCAATGCATAGCTCACATTATTGATGAGAAATCCAGTTACCACTGGATTTCACAGGCTTTTCTACATGCTTCTTTGGTATGCTGTTGGAGTATTCTGCCAGAAATTCATAGCAAGGTGTGTTCCTGTCACGTGTCCATCAACTAAGCTAGATATAGCGCAGCTGATGAAAGGAGGATGGTGACAAGGGAAGGAAACTGAAGCACAAGAAATCGGACCGCTTTTCTCCTGGATGTTGTAAAAGAAGGTGTACCGCTGTGTGCCTGTGGTGACAGTTATTTTTTGTCATTATTGTAACCTGATTACTTCCTTGGCTTGTCAGCCAAATGTGCTAGTCAGCAGTCATTCCTGTCTTTGTATCAATACACGCTAGGAGCTGTGTTTCTCCGATAGGAAATCTGACGTACAGTTTTGTTGACTTATCCCCTCTTCATTCCTCCCTTCACTGGTCTAAGCCTTTGGTCCAGCTTTGGAGATGCCAAAGGGTTTTTAGTGAAACAACTGCACGCTTGGATTTTAATCTGGAACAGAACATCGTAACCATCATTTGGGAACTGGGAGATGGTTCAGACACTGAGCTCAGCCTGTTGAGATTGGTTATGTAAAGGATGAGGAAGAAGCTGTGAGTGAAATCTCTTATGGAGGGTTTTTGATCTGTTTTGTTTGCTGGGTCTTGGAATGCAGACAAACCCATTAAAATGAGACCATAAACCAAGCCACTGGTTTTGGTATATGTGGAAGCTTGGCAAGACCCAACGCAGAGAGCAACAAGATTTAAAGCAAGTATCCTTCCGAAATTATAGTTTCGAACAGTGAGCTCCATGCCAATCGATGGGAGTCTGCTTTTGTTATGGTCACAAAAATCGCGAGTCTGACTCATGCTATTACAGTGATGCATAGTGTTGTCAAGGTAATGGATTTGGGCACTTGGCATATACAGAAAGGGTGTAAAAGGCAAGGAGGTATTCTGCAGGCCTCCAGGAACAAGCTTCATATTAAGGATTTTTTTTTTTTTATGGCTCAGATAGAGAATACTCAATTTTTGTTGTAGAAGTGAAAGTTTTATGCCCTGGCCTATTGCTGTTGTTGTGCACATCACCCACGGGAATGCTGTTCTTTCCCATACCTAGCAGGGTTTGTGAACTTCTCCTGCCTTGCCTGCTCCTGCTGGTACCTAAGAAGCTTCCCTCCACAGGGCTTAAGTGGAAATTAGAAAGATGGAGAGAATAGAGATGTCATGCATATTTCAGTTCCTTAGGAAAAGAGCTTGGCTGTAAAGGAGTTGTTGGTCTGAATTCTGAAGAGACTAAGGTAAGAAGTAAGCCTCTAAGGACCATGTTTACAATTTATCAAGGAGTTTGCTCCTTTCTTTTCCTTTCATTTTCTTTTCCTTTTTTTTTTTTTTAATAGTAGCAACAACATTGTAGAGCACTGTTCAAAGACAAGCTTGAAAAAATCAACCAAAAAGGCAAAAGAAGTAGGCTTTCTACTATCAAAACTTTGCGATCCAGTCAGCCTACTTAATTGTAGTTTTATAAAGAGAGAAACTGATGGGGGGGGAGAAAA
This sequence comes from Dromas ardeola, assembly GCA_013398915.1. NCBI lineage: Eukaryota > Metazoa > Chordata > Aves > Charadriiformes > Dromadidae > Dromas > Dromas ardeola. The sequence goes on along the minus strand of VYZM01009993.1, from coordinate 187,931 downwards.
AGAAAGCAACTACCTGTTAACATTTATCAAGATGAGAGATTGCTGTCTATAAAGCTTCTTAATACAAATCCTTCATTGTATAACTCCTTGTCTGTCTTTCACTAACTTAAATGAAATCAGAAATTGACAGTGAAAGCAAAATGTCTGCGCTAATGAGATAAACTGATTTATAAGGACCAATAAGGCAAAGGACGTGTTAAGTATTTGAATAACAGAGCTGAGGACTTGTCTGGAGAAGTGAATGCTTTGTGGGAATGCAATGTGAGAGCGGAGGCAAGGACTCAGAGGGACAGCAGTGAGTAGTATGTATTAGTGTGTGTGCAAAAGTCAGTCCCAGTCTAGGCTGGGAGTACAGCTGTCCAGAGAACCAGTTTTTCCTACTCTGTTGCCTTTTTTTTCTTTCTCCGAAAAGAGACGAAGAATGGCAAGGGATGGGAAACCCAGAGAAAGAGAGGAGAGAATCCATCCAGAGGTTTGGAAAAGGAATGTTGTCAGTTTTGGAGACTAAGATATGTTGACATGCATTGCCAAGAGCAAGTGGCCTGTTTATCCAAACTCAGCCTGTGTTCCTCTTATGATGGTCCTAATCCAAACCCCAGCAAAGCTGGTGGGAAAGCTTCCACTGATTTCCAGTTTTTTGGATCAGGCCTTTGGTGGGAGAAATCTGGAATCCTGCATTGATACAGGGCAGGACTTAAGGGGAAAGGAAGTGTGAGGAAAGCATTTACATCTGTGTTTAACTTGCAAGCTTACAATTATCATAAACACTCAGCCATGAAGCTCATGAGACTTCCTTGAACAAAATTCAAGGTAATGTTTGTTTTTATGTGCATGCGCACAGGTTCTCTAATAGCCTCTGGGTTTGCCTGAGATGGGAGGTAGCTGGGGCTGGCATTTGTTGGAGATTTATCTTGTGAGAGGTGCACTTTCTGCAGCTCAAAGTGGATGAATTAACTTACAGTTTGAAATGTCAACCTTTTCCATGAGTTTCCATGAGTTCCATGAGTCCATTAGGATTCACAAACATTTTTATATTGTAAAGCCATTTTGGGGGGTTTTGCGTTATGTTTTGGCAACAGAGATGTAGCCACTTCAATCCAATAGCCATTGTGCCTGTTGGCGGTGAGGCTCTGGAACACTTACTACTCACTAAGGAATAGTCAAACAACCACTGCTAAAACAGAGCTTACAAATGGGATAGTACAGCGTGGTAGCCTGTGGTAGCTAGCAAATGGCAGACATGATTCAGTAGGTCACCTCCAATCCTACTTTGTCCTTTCTTGTGTATTAGAAAGTCTTGGAGTCAATTTAGAGTGTCCTGAACTATGTTAGCAGTGACAGTATTTTACCTTCCAATTCACAACACGCAATGAAGCTGGATTATACGTGTAACAATTCACTGGGGCTAAATAAACTGCTGCTTAAAGATAATATGGCGGTGGACATTTAATCGTCATATTCTAACTGTAAGATACAGCAGTAATCCTTTCATTTCAATAAATTAAATGCCAACAAGAAAAGCAAAGGAAGTGAGGCTGAGGCACCATAAGCAACATGGCATAGTACATTAAAAACCAACTATGGAGAAAGGCGTTTCATTACATTAAATGCCAACTTTGAAAGAAAGAATAAAACAACTTATTACTATAAAACAAATAATAGCTTATATGTGGTCTTTTGCCATCCCATATTCTGTTATTTCTCCTTTGTTAGGGAATACAGAGATCTGACAGCAGTGATGGAAAAGTTCATGAGGGGCAAACTTTGGATAGTTTGGACAGTGTCAGCATTTGCCAGCTTAAGTAGAGATATTAAAAGTCAGCAGACTATTTTTAGAGGTTTGAGGTTCAAGAATCACTCTGAGCTCAAAGTTTAACCTGTGATGCCATGGCTCAGGTATGTTGCTAATTAGCTTTGCAGAGCCGCAGGGGCCCACTAAGATTTACAGCCGTTGTAGAAAGCTATGGATTTTATATGATGCTTTTCTGATTTTAATGTTACTTGTGCAGAAAGTCTCTTTCTGTTTACCTCAAGACTTTAAATTTTAGGTGAAAACAGTTTCTCTAGACAAAAAAATAAAAAAAAAATCCTTAAGCTCTTTACTTATTTCGGAAAGTCAACTTCATAATGTATTTCCTAACAGAAATTATGGCACACCATAATATCTACATAAAAATATCTTACAGTTCAGTGTCTTTTATTTTGAAAGATCTCCAAATCCTTCACAAACTCTGACCCGCGTTTCCTTCTCAGATCTGCAAAGTGTGTTTCACAACTTTTCCTGTGTTCTCTACAGTACTCAGAATGCTATTGATGTTGATTTACCATGAAGATTGTAAGGGCTGAGCTGTACGTATACGTTGGGTCTCTCGCTTCCTCTGCATACCATATATATCTATTTGAGCATGTGATAGATACTTACAAAGCATCTCAGTTTCACCAGAGCAACATAAAGGGAAGTGTACCCTTAGCTGTGTTGAAAAGCAGCCGCTCTTTAATAACAGATAGGAAACGCTGCGATAATCCGGCTGTCATCCCAACGCCTTAGGAAGCAGAATAATGCAGACTACAACAGGCCAGAAACGCAGCAGATACAAATCGGCATAGTTCAGCTGAAGCCGGGGGAATGATGTTGATGTGTGTTCCTTTCGGTTGTCATATTGAGCTAATCAACATAACATTTTACCGCTAGCTGAGATTCTGGCCCAACGACACAGTTTCCAAACCATACTGGATTGAATTCAGAGTTTTAAATACAGTGTTTTATTATACGTATGTATGCATGCACACCTAACTTTAAAGAGCTTTTTTTATGAAACTGTTGTGAGGGAGTGAAATGTAATTTCTTGTCCTGGGCAACTAAATACAAACTACTGATTTAAATGCTAGCAAATATGAGGAGTCTCTCAGAGAAAACCAATATCCTGTGGAAAGATTTTTTTCTTTTTTTCTTGAGTCTGTTTTCCCTATCTTGGATGCTTTTATTTCACCACCTTTACTAGTACTATATTTGACATATAGTCATAGGCTTTCCAAGGCAATGGAATATTAAATTCATGGTCATGTAAGAGAGCTTTTTCCTGATTCATCCTGGGCATGTAGAGCATCACGATGAGTCTTTCCTAGCTCTTAGCTAAAAGGGACTGTGGGAACGGCCAAAGGGAAGGGGAAAAGAAGTCTCTCTGCTTTGTTGCCAGCAGACAGGCCTTTGCTTTTGCCACTGGGAGGAGCATGAAAGCAAGAGAAGCCACATCTTCCTCCTTAGGAGCAGAAAGCTACAACTCCCAGACTGCAAAGACTGATGTTGAAATCTGTATTAATTTTTCTGCTGATATGTGGAAATAAGGGGTGTCATCTTTTGGGATGTCAGTGAATACAATTTTTTTGGCTTGAATACTGAGATTACTGGGGCATTGTGCTTTTGTTTCCCGCTTCCAGCCTTACAAACTATGTAGGGATGTTGGACGTTTGTTTAAGTGTGCCATTAAAAATGGACCGGTTGTCACTTTGTGCAGTCCCAACTCTGTTACAGCTCCTGGGCTGGGATGTAGCTGTATTTGTGTGTACACACACACACACACACACACACACACACACACACACTAGCACACTAGCTTTGCCTCCCTGTGAAATAAACCCACACTGATTATTTAAGCCCTGCCTGGAAGGGCTGAAGTTTTGATGGCTGCCTTGGATACAAATGCACATGCACATACCATGACTGGTATTCATGATGTGGAATGCAACAGGATGAAATGTCAGTGCAGTCACTTTGACGTTCAGTACAGTAACAGGGCAGCACTATAGGGATATGATCGCATAAAATGGAGGTTTAGAAATGACAGCAAGGGTTTCTGCCTAATGCTACAATTAACAATAAACCTCAGGGGCACGGTGTAATTATTTACTTTGCTAAATAACACAGAGGAACTATGGTTTAATTACAGTAGTTTAGCTATGCAATAGAATTGCAGAGACCGTAGCTTCAGTGCATTGCATTAATGAGCCTTGCTAACGGTTACTTCTAATATTGGATAATGTTTCTTTTGTTTTAAATCATCCTTTTAAAATGAGTTCCATGCAGATGAGAAGGAACCTTTCCAGAGTATCACAATAGATTGTTTTTGTTTCCAAAAGACACAACCCAACAAGGCACTTGATATTACAATTACACTCACTAAAGCCAGATGCATTTGGCTCTGTTCTTGTGTCATTGACATCGCTTTTGTGCTAGCTTTTGATGGAATTTGAGCAAAAAGGATGTAACTGGGCATCTTCAGATGGCAAGAGTCTGTATTTCTCAATCCTATCATCAATCCAATCAACTCCTTTCATTTAAAAAAGATTGGAGAGGAGAATAATGCCCATTAAGTAATAGCTTTTTTCCGAACATTTAGGGCATACTAATTAATAAATAGTTCATTACATCTTTAAGGCCCAATTTTATTTTTATTGAAGTCAATGGCCCAGCTCCCTCAATTGAACAAGAATAGTGTTAGCCATTGCTGTGCAGTGTCCCTGAAAATGGATCCTTCCTCTGTTGTTACTAATCCCTCCCCTTTTCTAGCTTTTTCTCTAGCTTGTCTATCCAGCCTGCTCTAGGATGATCTTTCTCTCCGCAATTACAAGCCTGCAGGCACTTCTTCAGGTGCTGGTATCCCACTGACAATCCAAGAAAGTCCCATTTCAGGTAATGACAATTTTGTACTCTATGGTGGAAGTTGCCGTACAACCATTCGCATTGCTGTCACCATAGAATTGTTGAAGGTATTTGTGGCCTTTCCTCCCTTTCTGCAATAATTTTCAGCTCCTTGTCTTTACCTTCAGGCCTCTCTTACTTCTTATACTGAAAGCTTTGCTTGTCTTTTGTTCTCTGCTCTGAGGAGTCTCTTCTAGATTATCCTGCATCAGTGTGCCATCCTGTGCTAGTTATTTTTGAGGAAGGAGAGGGTTGTTTTGGTTTTCTTTATTTCTTGTCTTCATCCTAGCTTTTATTTTCATTACTATCAAACACTTATGAGCCCAGAGCCTCCCTGTGTTATTGCAGGCTGAGAAGCTGTTCTGCATTTTAGATGATCTGTGCTGTACAGGAGATCATTTTTACCCAGCTGGTTTGAACTGGGAGCCCTCTTTTACTGAACATCATCAAAGTTGTTGTTAGAGCTTGCTGAGGGAAGGCCCAGCAAACTGTTTTGTGGAAATGAGAGCAAAATCTTTCCAACTCCAGCAATTAGTCAGTATTCTTTAATTACATTCCTCTAAATTCTAGACCTAAGGGGTATCTTGGGCCAGCCAGTTCCTCAAATAAACTCTACAATAAATTAAGATTGAACTGTGTACAAATAAAAATATTTCTAAAATACTGTTGCCTTTAAGTTCATGTCCTGCAGTTTCTTTTGTTATGAGAGGAAGGAATCCGGTTTTCTATTCATCTGTTTGGTGCTGTTCCTCATTTTATGTAGTTGTGTCCCATTCTATCTTTTTCATGCCCTCATCAAACTTTTAAGCTATGACAATATGAAGCATCGATAGTGTGTGACTGGAGCGGGAGACTGCATGTCAAGAGCAGTTACCAGTTGGGCAGGATGTGGAAGTGACGGACGTCTGCATTTCCCAATCAAGTTGGCTGCCTGGGAGATGTAGGGGCTGGTAGAGTGAAGACTGGTCCTTGTCCCTATTTTAAATGTGTTGTGGTTTTGGTTTTTTTTGTAGGCCTTTCACTTACTCTCAGAATAACAATTTATTTGCCTTTCTCATAGATGTTACTTTAAGCTGGGCTGGAGGAGCTTTTGGAAGAGAGAAGAGGGATTATGGTTAGGGCTTGCAATTCACACCTGACAGGCTGTTCCTTTCATTTTAGTTATGGATGCTGATCTAAGCTGTGCATTTCAACTATGCGTGGTAAAGTCATAGTTAGGCAAAATGTGCTTTCTTTTTCCTGCTTTATACCTCTGAAGAGATCGAATGCTTTTCACAGACAAGCTGATAAAATACCTGAAGTGCTTTGTGTCGAGCAAGGTCATATTAACATGGAAATCTAGGTTGTTCACTGATACAGCCGTCCAGGCTTACTTAAGTTTCATGTATTGGGAGCTGGTAATTCTTCAAACTGTCAATTTTGGAGGTGGATGAGTGACTGAAACAGATATATTAATGTCTGGCAGTTGGAGTACTGTATCCTGTGGTTATACAGACTAGGTTAGCATCTTGCCAAGGTTCAGAAAATAAATGGCCTAAGTGGTAAAAAGGGGAATGCTGTGTACACCAGGAAAAGCTCTGGTGTGTCCTCTCAGGAAGAAAAGGAAATAAAAGACTGCTTTAGTGCTAATTTTTGCTGATGGGGTAAAAATAAGACTGTAATACTTAGAGATACAAGGGAAGTTGGCATTTTCTTCTCAGAAATGTGGCTGTAAGTCCCCATGTTCTGGCCCAATTGTGGTTGGGTAATCACATTTTGGAGATCAGAATGTCCATTGCTGTTTCAATTTTCTGAGGCTATTGATTGTTCAATGTCATGAAGTTAATTTTCATTTCAAAATGCAAGTGAATGACACAAAGTAGTTTCTTTCTGTTCTTCCTGTTGTGGTTGTGAAATTTGGCATGGAAAGAGCATGATGGGCCCTTGGTACCTGTGGTATACTGGGAGCTAGAGAGAAGAAAGAAGTTCTCTAGTCTCGTTACCTTGCTTTGTTTCAAAACAAACAAACAAAAAAACCAAACCAAAAAATCACATCTGTTCTCAATTATCTGTCGTTACTTGTGTAACTGGACGAAAGTTTATTTGTTCACTGAAACACGTGAATTTTTGTGTCAACCAGAAACAGGTATACATTTATACCATTTAGGTTAAAAATAAGGAAAAACATTTTATCAGTATTTTCTCTAGATCTTGGAAAAATAGATCAGTTGGGGGTTTTGTTTTTTAATATCCTTCTTTTGAATTTTTATTTTCTTTTAAAATTTTCTTACTGTGGCTTTCAATAGGTGCAGGCTCTGACCTTCCAAGAATGATATAAATTTTTTCATTTTGGTTGATCTGACCTGAAGAAATACTGCAACTTTTTTCTTTTTCAGATTCAGTCACATTCCATTCTTTGCACGGCTGTATACATTAGGGACATTTACAGGTCTACAAGTCTTCTTTTCAGAGAACTGAGTCTAGGAGCTATCTAGGTAAGACAAAAAGGGCACAACAGTAAACTGAGCGCTGGTATTTCTGTCAGGTTTGCTTGAAGAAATGGCAAGGGTTGTGTACAAGGAAACCTCGTGCAGGCGGGAGGGACATCTGAAGTCACTCCAACTCAGGAGCAAATACAAGCAACAGCAGGACGGAAAATGCAAACAGCATTCAGGCAAGTCTAACGAAAACTGCAGCAGAAGTGGTTAAACCAGCCCGTTTGTCACCAGGATCCCATGGTATGCCCCATCCATTTCCCGTTCTTGTGACCAGCACACTGTATGTTCAGAGTTGCAGAAGTGATGATCCATAAAACGTATAAATATAATAAACTCAGACAGCAGCAGCAGAGTTAGAGAAGCCTCATGCCACAATCTCCTGCTCCCCACTGTTAAGTACGTGTAGCCAAAGCATTGTTGATCTGCCTGGTACAATCAAAGGCGTTTGCATGCTGCACTGAACATATGCTCTAGGTACTCTCCACAGGGGCTGGCAGATTGCTTCCTCTTTGCAATCATTTGTGGTGGTGGTGCTGCTGCTATTCTCCTGCCCAAATGCAGGTCTGAAACCAATGCAATAATTTTCAGTTCTTATTTAAGTATTCCCGATGCTGGGACCCCGAGGACTGCAGTTTAAAAAGGTACTATTTCTGGGCCAGCCCTAAAAAGCAGAAATACCCAGAGATCTGGGGACTTGTGTTTTGAAAGTTGTTTTTTCCCCATTATTTTAAGCTAGAATTGTAAGAGTATTACTTACCAGCTGTTTGAACAAAAATTCAAACCCAGCTCTGGTTTGGCTTTAAACCCGACTTCTTACTTAAAACTTTGGCGCTGAAGACAACCCTCTTGAGCAGCTTATGAAGTGTACACTTTGATAACAGCTTGATGAAAAATTTTGCCTTATGTAAATAGTGTCCTGAACTCGGTTTGCCATTTTGCCTTTATTAGATGTATGTGGGCTGCTCAGATCTGCAACATGCACTGTGTGATCCCCAGCAGGTCTCGGAGGTCCCTCATTGTAGGAGTTTGGGCCCGGAGAGGGGAAGGAAAGAAGGAGTTAGAAGAAATTCTTGTGCTGTGTCTGTTCAATTCTTAGCTGCTGTATTGTACAGCAGAACAACAAACTTTACCTTTACGCTGCTGAGGTGTTAATCCACTTTCTGTGTTGACAATCCCTCTTTCCTTCCAGCAGAAACAACTGAACGCTTCTTTTTTTCCAGTGGCCATATGGGCATTTTGGCTTTGAGTTGAAGCACAGGACACAACGGTGCAAACAAGCAAACTTTGCATATGGGCTGCTGCTTTGTTACGGCAGCTAATGTCTGTTCAATTGTGAGCAGAAATCTGTTTAAAGAGGCTACGAGACAGCAATACAGCTGGTTAAGCAAAAGTTTCAACTTTAGAAAATTCTTGAGAAACTTCTTACGAAGAAGAATGGAGTAGGTGCCAGAAGAACATAAGAATGATCCTAACCGACATGGTGTTATTAGGATAAAATCGCTCTCTGGATCCATTCAGGCAATGATGGATGGGATGTGTACACAACATTGATCACTGCACGTTTTATTTCCTTAGCCTGTCTGTTACTACCAGGAGGGTGCACTACTGGATTTTTAAGCCGTTTCTACTTGCCTGTGGGAGGCCTAAATTTCATCTACCATGAGACCCTTTTCCACTATTTGGGCGGTGTGAAAGGATCTCTGTATGGCTTAAAATCAACCCCAACATCTTTGTTAAGCTCCGTTTCCTTTCCTGTCCACCATCAAGCCAAGATCAGAATGTGTTCTTTTATCAAGTTTTGGTATCTGTTGGACCCCTGGGGTTAGTCTCCTGTCCCCGCTTACGGGAAATGGTAAGGGAGCTTGAAAGGCTCAGAGCCATTGGACAGGCAGGCACGTTAGGGGATGCTGCATCCTACCTGGATGAAATGGATTAGAAGCGGGAGTTGAAATCAGATGAAACGGCAAGAACTCAAGACCTCAGTCTCTCTCTTGATCATCCCTCTTAACTTATTCTGAAAGTTGAGTTTTTTCAGGTAGTTTTTTTTTGTCTTTTGAAAAATCGTCTGTTATTTTCCTGTTCCTTTGTGAGGCCTAACCAGTAATGATCGAAAAGATCACAAGAGATTGTTTCTGCTGGAAACAAGCACTTGCTCTCCCAATACAGTGTGTTTAGAGGTTGATTTTCTAGGCTGTGGGTCAGTTCCTTTTCAAACAGACACTTCTCTGTCTTCTAGGAGTGGACTACAGGGGATTATAGGATATCTTTTAATTGATACCATTGGAATATATTGTCAATGCTCTAGGGAGTGAAGAGCAAACTCTTGGTACTGTGCTGTGAGCACCACAGAAAATCAATGTCAAACAAATCCAAAATGTGCCTAATCTGGCTGCTTTGCCACTTCTGCTTTGGCCACCTCTAGATGCTGCAGTGCCGCTCATCACGTGATACTGAAATAATCTATTGAATTTTAAACAAATCCAGAACTTCAGATTGTGGCTCTTCTTCAAGCGAAAGCCGCAATTATCTCCTCTATTAAATATGCTAATGAATCCAAAATGAGGTTGAGTGGGGGGCAAAGCCATTGTTTGATTTTAATGAAACGTATTTTCTTTTTGCATTTTATTTTAATGAGAGATGTTCTATTAAGCTTAATACAGTCAAACTTCTGATAAAAGTCCTTATCAAAAACCATGCCATAGGAAAATAAATTAATTTAATTGTGGCAGCGAAACAAAATAGATCATTTTCTTGGGTTGGAAGTGAAAGCGAATATGATCTAATAACACCACACTTATTAGTATTTCTGATATGTAAATTAAAAAGCATTAAGTGACTAGCAAGATGATCCATAACTTCCCTAGACAAAGTAATAAATGCAAGCCAGTTTGTTTTTTTTTTTTACACAGAATACTGATATAATTAGAAGACTGTTAACATTTATTTTTTCTTTTAGCTGAGTGAAATGAACAAACCACAGGAGACTAGTTCGTCATAATAATTAAAGTTTGGGAATAGTTTTATATTACCATAAGTGAGATCCTTAAGTGAGATTTGATAGATAACTTTTTAATTTACTGTAAATAGCTCCCTTTTTTTTTCTTTTTTAGATTTTAACAGAAATATGTCTCATCTTCGGGTGATGGTTCTGTTTGTTTCAGATGTTCCATAGTCTGTTATTTGCCAAGGGCATACATTAAATATCTTCCTAATGTGAGGAACATATGGGTTACCACTTCACAACAGCAAACAGACACAACAATTTCTCTCTCATGCAGAGTACACACTGAGCATGATCATTGGATATTGCTGAATTTGAAAATTTCTTTAAATTCCAAATGCATTCTTTACAATAAAAGTTTATGAAGTGAGTACGAATTAACGACAAGGAGATGATGTCTGGGCTAGGCATACTTTGTACTCTTTGGAATTTAGTATCGTTTACCATTCCTGTTATTTTGGTGTGGCTGGCATGATTTGCATCGTGCAGTAGGCAAATATGACGGTGCGGCACGATGAGAGAGCACGTGTCAGACACAGCCATTCCTCAGCTTGGGCGTTTGGGCTGGCTTCATTGCAACACCCGCTGAACAGCAGCCAGCAGAGGAGCTTGTAAATCTCTCGGGGAGAACATTGCAATGAGAGACAGAGGAAATGGCAGTAAGGCTTTCTGTTTCAAAGTGTCATTGTTTTGGAGCATTATGAAATGAACAAGATGGTAGTTTTGGTTTGGTCACTGCAATGAAAAATCCCTTGGATTAGTCTCATGGTTGTCCCTTTTGAGAAGGGGCAGGATCTGCTCCCCAAATCCTCTGGCAGGTACGAAGGCGGGGGAACTGTATTGTCCCTTAACCCCCCACCCTCCTCTGACTTTGTTTTCAGGATAAACCTTGAGCTGCAGGTCCGAGGAAATCTAAGACTTGTGTCCCAAACTCTATGTAAAAAACATGCCAAAAAGGGAGTACCTCTGAGATAGGAAACCCTTACTAGCTTGAACTTGAACTGGGTCCTTCAGTAGCTGTTAGGGTCTCTGAAAATCCCACTTCCATAGTCTGCGAGACTGTGGCATCCTTCTGGCTGGTGCATGGCCTGCTCTGAAAGTGAAAAGTATCTTTGTGCAGTGCCTATAGGAGCACTGGAGGCAAGATTACACTTTCATTCTAAAATATGTTGCTTTCTGCACCCCTGGCTCTTAAACCTACCTTCAGTCATGTTCTTTTGGTGAATCCAGTCCTGTCTCCGTATTCAGTCCTAAATCCCTTCTTGATATATTTGCAGGCTTTCTTTAGTTGTTCCTGTGTGGATGATTTAAGGCCAGCAAATAACTTTTTCCCAGAGTATGCAAGTGTCTTCTCCAATAAATAAAAACCATACCTCACATCAGTGGGCACCTTGGGACTTGTGTTAAAGTTCCACTCCTGTTTAGTTCAGATGGCATGGAAGCACAATCCAATTGTGTTGTATGTCGCAAAGGCCTGCCATTTCAATGCAGGACTGATTTTCCACTTTACTGATAATGGACAATAGGACATCACTGTGGGGAGGGTAAAAACAAGAAGCCATTGTAATCTGCTTTAGCTTGTGGCTATTCTGCTCTATATATGTTTCTAGCAGAGTTTCAGTAACTTTACTTATGTAGTGCAAGAAGCCAAACCTAGAGTTAAAAGGGTTCCTCCGCAGTTATTCAGAGCAGCTATGGGTGCGATGAACCCATAACTATTGTCTATTCCTAAACATTGACATTTGATTTATTTTGGTTTTCAATCATCATGTAAAAAAAATATGTATCTGTGTCAGGAATGCTGTTTTCTCAGTAATGTCCAGGGACACACATCCGGAAGCACGCGTTACAGACTATAAAAATGAAGGGGACTGCAATCTTTCTTTGTGACAGTCGCAACACTTTCTAGACATGAGCTAGTGAACTGCCGTTCTCTAGGAGCTGTATCTCAATAGCGTCTTTTAGCCCTGTTGTGGAAGGGAGAGCAAAGAATAGCATAGGTTGACCATAAATAAGAGGGGCGAGTTAGTATTGTTTAGGAAACGAGCATCTGGAGAAAAGGGCAAAGTCAGGAGTCAAAGAAAATATTACTGGCAAACAGAAACTTTATCTGAATGTATTGATTTATCTGTAGATCATAAATAAGCTGGCGGTTTTGATCTCTCCAAGCGCTTTAAACTTGTCATGATTACTTTTTACTAATCCCCAGGAGAGAATCTAAGAATTGGTCTGGGTTAAAAATCTAGGGAAAAGTTGAAATTATCTGGACTAAATTCCTGGATCTTTTGTGGACTTCAGTGCTGCGCAGGGTACATCACTAAAGTATTGCATTTTGCCTTGATTCTCCATCTTTATAATTGGCATAACAGGCCTTCCCTGAGATAAAGGGCTGGCATGATAGGAACTGAAGCCGTGCTTGCTAGGCTGATAGGAACTAATTGACATAAACGTTCAGAAAAATCTCACAAGTTGAATCAATAATGCCTCTTGTCAGTGAGGTAAAGACAGGAACCGGAGCAAATATTTGTGGTGAAGTTCCCTCCACGTACTACAGTGGTATTTGTGCTGTTAGTTTAAATTCTGTCAATGTTACAGCCTTTGCTATAAAAACCACTGTAAAATTTTGCTTTACATTAAAACTCCTCATAGAAAGCTGCTGCTTGGGAGGCAGTAGACCTTGGTTTCAGTTCTCAACTTTGAGAAAAGATGAAAAAATGAGGTGGGGTGATAGCCCTTGCTGTCTTCCAGGATGCTTTCTAGGTATACGTAACCACTGTGCTTTACAGTAATGAACCTTGTGGTGTTGCAGAGGTGCTGCTGGTGCCTCCCCGTGAGCTTTCTCTGGATGGGACCTGATGGTGGAGGGGAAGAGCAGAGAAGCTTAGAGAAGCAGTTTTCTGTGGGGACTTGGGTGCTGAATCTTTGAGAGAGCACAGAGGTTTCTGTATGCTCCACAGGGCCAAGTTTTGTAAGGAGACTGAGCGCAGATGTAATATAGGTTCAAGCTTTTCAAAGGAAATTCATAGCCACCATGTTGAGTGATTTTTTTTTTTTTTTTGAAAGCCCAGCTCTGGTAATGAGTGCCAGGCTCAATTTCCCGGTAGACCTAATATTACTATTAATGCTGCTGCTAGATAATTCAGAGGCTGAATGTGAGATTAAATTCCTTCTTTTCATAAAGACTTGGAAGTTTGGTGGTGACAGGTGTTCCACAATCATAGTTGATGGGATTAAGAAGACACTTTATTGATAAGGATGTATTTGGGGAGGGTAACAATTTACTTCTGAGCTCCCATACAAGCTAGCCTTAATTTTCATCTGCCATCTTGAGGCATGCTAGGGAGGAGAGTAAATTCCCACAGTCAGACGGGAAAGAGCATTCCTATAATTCTGATTTAGTACCATTTCCTATTAGTCCCAGCCTCTCATCAGCTATACTCAGATGACAATTTATGTTTTAATGGGCAGAGCGCTTTACTGTCCACAGGGTTCTAAACCAAGCCAGAATTTATGTCCTACGCCTCTGAAACACCATATATTTATTTCCCTGGCACTCGATGGAGTTGAATCTGTAGAGAGCCCTGCTCTGCCCCTGTGCTTTGCTGGGGGGGGGGACCTCAAATGTGGTTTTTGTTTGAAACCAGAGACAAGTGGTGTCAGATGCAAGAGAAAAGCAGTTTGGTCCTGTAATGAGGATGGAGGAGGAATTATGGAAGAGAGCGCTGTCGTAGGGTGTTATCTATTTTTACCTCGACTTATTTGCAAATTTATTATTTCCTAAAGGTACAGCCTTGTGGCTCTCCTGGCAGAGGGCAGGGACTTGCTGCCTGCAGCTGCGTGGGAAGAGGGCCCTCCTGACAGCACTGTGCTCGGGGCTGGCTGCGAGCCGGGGCGCTGGGCTGCTGCTCTCTGCCTGGGCTCGCCCTTTGCTTTTGCGTTGCAAGGAGTCCTGGCATGGTTTTTCTGAGCACAGGAGCGACAAAAGTAGCAGAGGGCTTTTTAAAGAAATAGGACTGTTATGTATATCTAAAGCTATTTATATTTCTGCAAACCAAAATGCTGCGAGAGGCAGAGGCAATGGAAGAAGGCACTGTGCAGTGCTGAAGGACTGTGAGAGTGAGTGTTGAGGGAGGCAGTGAAACCTGCTAGATCTCCTGGTTTTTCAGGCCTGTAGCATGCCAGCCCTCTCCATCATGTCGATTTAGAGCAGCCAACCAACATTTGGGGCTGGTCTGGGAGTTGGTGCAATTCTCAGAGCACACTTAGCCATTGATTTCTCTTTCCACCTGTTTTAGGGCTCAGCACACCCTGATGGCAGAGATGTGGAAAAGCTAGCCGTATGCCTTGCCTTGCTCTTTAACTCTGCCAGCTTACTTCTCTCTATCCTGAAGGGAACAGAAAAATTTATTTTCTTGACTATCCTAAAAATTGGAGAGGTTTTCCCTTTCCTTCTACCAAAGAGGTGTTAGGAGGATTCCCATTTGTAGTGCTGGAATTATCACTGTTGCTTGGAGCAGAGTGAAGGTGAAGCTCCTGCAGACTGATGCTATAAGGAGGGACAGTTTGACGATGATTGCAGTAAAACCAGTCCTCAACAACTTGTGACATGTGCCAGTCAGAACTTGGAGCTCTGCAGTTAAAATTGTTTTTGAATTATCTGCAGGCCTCGGTTTCCTGAATCTCCAATTCTAATAAGTCTCAGTTAAAACTTCCCACTCAGGCTATCTGGCCATTAACTGCTTTCAGTAAATCTTCTTCTGCTAGTTTCCAACTAGTAAACTCCACCGAGCATTTAATTTAAGTACGTGTCAGACAAATTTCTTTGCTGTAGGTGTGGGGTGGGATTCCTTTATGTAAGTTATATAAAAATCAACTGTGGCAAGTTTGTTCCATTTTGTTAGACACAGAAACTTTTCCCAACATTTGAAATGCTGTCAGGCACTTGGTGACAAGAAATGTGTTTGTGTATGGCTACACGAAATAATTACTGTTTGTAGTGCAGAAGAATGGTTTCATCTAAAAGAATATACAGAATTTTTTTCATAAAAACATATTACAAGCTAAGAAATAGATGAAATTTAAGAAGTTGGAAAGAAAAATAAAAAAAAAAAAAAAACAGAAAAAGAAGTCACGAAGGAGAAAGATAACTATGATGGTAAAAAAAAATTGAAAATGTATCATTGGAATTAGTATTTACAGCAGATAGTGCTTCCAAGCCCTTGGAGAGGTGAGGAATTATAAATGACAGGTGCTGTAGAAACAAAAAAAAATAGTCCCTATTGCTAGGCTTGTGTGAATGTGGTGTGAGGCAGAATGCAAGGAGGGGACAAAGCAGGCAAATGGGAAGAGGAAAGGTGTAGGGTTGCTAGGAAAGCAGAAATTACAGCTTGCCACTGACAAATATCAGCAGGGGCTGAATTGCAGTCATCACAACTTGAACTTTTCAGAAGCTTTGCAGAAAAACTGGTGTTTTCTTCTTGCTTAAAATGAAGAAGTGCTGATGCTCAAAGTAAGAGGTGTTGGAAAGGCTGACCAAACCTTCGACCGACTGGACTAATTCATCAAATCTGAATTTGGTTCGGTCTCTAAGTGGCATCATTTATGTGCTGTGATGCATAGCAGAAAACACAAGTTACACCGTGTTAGATGCCCTTCTGTTACCCTGAGGACTGTTGGAGTATCCCGACTTCTCATGGTCTGCTACCAATTGGCAGTCATGTATAACCAGTTCTTGTTTTCATTCATCTGCCTTGGGAGTAACTGCTGTTGTACCGGGCTGCAGGCAGGCCGCTGGCCCTGCCAGTAATATTGACAGTGCTCTGTCACAGTAATTCCTGTGTTGTAGATGGTGTTGACTGGTTCTCTCACACAGACAGGGCGTCTTCTGTCTTGAGAGATGCTTTTGTTAGGAGACATATTTATCACTACTTTGTCAAAGGCACTTCAACCACTGAACATCCCATTACTGTTAGCAGCTCTATTTAAAACTCAGTAGTTTTGTAGCTACGTTTTTAACATGTGCAAACATTTTTCTGGCTTTGCCCAGACGCATCCCCAATGTTTGCTTTGTATTTCACCTTGAAGTGAAACCAATAGCAAGGTTTAAATAAAAGCCCACTAAACAGGCCTTTCTTTGATTGAATAGCTGCCAACCGCTTGGGAGCCTCCTAACAACATTGTTCTTCACTGCTGACTTGGTAAAGGAGCTTCAGTCAAGGTGAGGTTCACATGATGCGATACTTCTCAGAGGAAGAATTTTTGGCATCCCAGCAGAAAACCAGGCAGCAACTTTGTGTTTTACTGGCTCGAAGGCATGGATCAATTGCCTATGACTTGGTGCGCAACCATGTCACATTCATATGGGTATGGGATGCAGGAGAACGAGTCAATTGAAAGCTTGTGGCTAGTTTACTGTATTTTTTCTGCAGAGAAAATCTGGGAGATTGTTTGTGCATAAATAATTGTTAAACCAATCATTAGCACATAGGCCTCCCCATCTAAAACACTGGAGCGCATGATTCATCCTTCCCTCCTCCTGCACCTGACTGCTGCAGCTGGTCTCGGGCAGCCATCGCTCCGGGGTGAAGGGGAGGATACTGTCTCCATTCAACAAAGACACAGGATAATAGTGGCTGACCAACACAAGGAATTAATGAACTTGGCTCTTTTCTAAGAGCTCTTATCCTCTTATCCTCATGTCTTCTTCCCAGCAAGTCCCATCTACCTTGGGAGCTGTGCTGTCTTGATAGTACCTCGCCTTCCCTGAAGGAATGCTGCTTTGGTCTCGCTGTTGATGAGCTTTGAGTTGCTCCTTAGACTCCTCTTTGGGGCTGGATGCTGAGGCTGACCTGTCCTGTCCTGTGTATGTTACTGTGCTCAATGTAGGTGCTTTGAAGCTGGAGTTAAAAGGAAGTCAAAGCTTTATTTCCTGACACAGGATCATGCCCTTTTAATATGAAAGCATTTTACATTTATTTAATCACTGCTGCCTGGAGGAATTTCTCTGAGCATTTAATACACATCATTGTTGAGAAGCTGTTAAAGAGGTTTAATTCATTTATATTCATTTATGTTATATCACAACAGAACATCCACTTCCCTCTAAAATTACACTGTGCTGAGTACTGGAATTCCTTTCTTGTAACGCTTGGTTGAAGGCTTATTCAGTCATACTGTGGTTACAGGTTTCATTATATTTGTCTGTTATTGTTACTCCAGGTTTCAGCTGCTGCTGTATGGGACTGGGGAGACACCTGCTTCTTTTAAAGTATATTAGCTTATTTTAGCAATAGGCATCTTTCCTTTTGGATTCTTAGATTCTTTCCAAGAAACACTGCTTGTTTGTCACGTCAGCACTGTGTTTGCCTTGCTTCGTATTCTAGTATCTCATTTTCACAATTGCAAAAATTAAAGGCTTTAGCTTTGGAACAGGTAGACAATCTTTTTCTGCAGGAGATAATGGTGGCAGTATTGATGCAGGTCCTCACTGAGATCAGTGCAAGCTTGGCTGTTAGGAGGGGTGGCTGGCAGACCCAAATGCACACATGCTGATAGATAGGGTTCTTGGTAAGTAAAGTCAAAGCTACTCCATTTCCTTAGTTGCAAGAGCCATTTAATTCTCCATCCTTATATGAGGTCCAATGGCATGAGCTGAATTAGCTGAAATTGTCAGGTCGACTGCGTGAAATGCTCCGATGTCAAAAAAATAACATGATACCATGTGTTTTGCAGCCACAGAAAGAATGGACTTTGGAGTGCTTTCTAAACGTGAAAGAAATTATAATTTTTAACCATTTAATTTCCAAGTATCATCATTTCAATTGACTTTAGTGGATATCTTTCTAATATTTATTATTTGAAGAAATTTGCCTACTTTCTTCAACTGAATTTCTATCAGCTGCATTACCATCAACATAAGGGACATTTAGTTATAAAACTGAGGATGCACAAGGTAATTTCAATTAAGAGAAAAGATAAAAATTAGCAGCTAGGAAGGCAACATCTGTTTTCTTCTGCAGGAAAGGGAATACATCCACTGGCTGAAGATGCTTATTTCAGTGAGAATGAGTCAGGTCTGAAGAAATTAACATTGTGTCAGGTGAATAGGGAAATTACTATCTTTTCCAAAAAAGAATTGGTGACATCACTTGAAACCACCAGTTGTCAGGTTCAAAATGAAAGGAGGTACTGCTTCACCAGCTGCATAACCTGTGGGAATCCTTGCCAGAGGATGTTGTAGATGATAAAAGTTTACATGGGTTTGGAAAGGGAAGGGGCGTCTTTACAGAAGAAAAATCCATTCAGTAACATTAATTTTTTTTTTTTTTTTTTTATTTTTCCCCCCTGCCCCTGGAAACTCCGTGCACCGTGAGCTGCTGCTGGCTGGCTGAGGGCTTGGGGTGTGTGTCCCTGCATGCTTGCCTGTCCTGACACTCTCCCTTAGACATCCTCCCCCAGGGATCTCTGGGATCATAGCGAGGAGACCGATGTGCTTGTGGTCTGACTCGACTCCTAACCAGAACAGTCACACCAGCACAAAACTGATGTCAAAGACAGGCCTCAGGTAACAGGAATAGTCCCTGTTTCTTCCTTTGCACGGCGGTGCCTGTTTCTTAATTTATTTTGAGATGGTGAAATGAGCCGGGACTGGGCAGGGATGTGACCTGCTGAACCCACAGTGTTTCTTGTTTTCAGTGCCTCCAGAAGGAAGGAGCAGTTCAGCAAATGGGAGAGTCGGCTCCGTGTGGGATGTTTTCTCTTCTTCTCCCTCACCTCAGTCTGTCTGAGTGCTGGTTATTTATAGTGCGCGGTTCACTGGCCTGCATGTGGCCATTTGGCTGCAGAGTCAGGTCTTGTCCTTTAATATGTCCCTTGGCTAGAAGCCATCTGGTAAACTGCGGACATAGGATTTGAATTTTCCTAAGGCAAAGCCTCTGTTTAATTCTAAACCAGAATTAGAGGTGGTGTAGGGATGGTCTCAGTTAATCTAAATTCCTAGAAGGAAAGTTTAAACATTTCTGGTGCATAGTCATGGGAAGATGGAGGCTGCAAGCATCGAAATGCAAAGCATCAAAATGATCACTTGCTTTAAAGCACTTCATGTATAAAGTAGAAACAATGCACTTGAGTGAAGGTACTCATCTCCGTTTCTGCTCACTCCCTGCCCCGTGTAGCAGGCTACTGCAGAGATAACCAGGGATCGGCTTGCCTTTATTTTTGGTTACAGCGCCCTGCAATCACATCATCCCTGTTTTCCAACACATCCTCTATGGAGCCTTGCTCTTCCACCTGCCACCCAGGGAAACAGTCTGTCAAATCACATGACTGCCATGACTTTAACTTCAAGCTGCTCCATTTTCCCCATTAACCCTCTACGTTACACCCTCTTTCAAAGCCTAACTGCAATTTTCTTCTCTTCTTTTCCGTGGGAATTAAATCAGCAGATGTTGTATCATCCACTGCAGATTTTAATCGGCTTTTGCTTCCAGGATATCTTGGTCACTTAAGACTGAGCTAAGTACAAGCAAAGGAGAATGAAGAAGAGGAAGAGGAGGAGGAAGAAACAGATGGTCACTGGTGTTGCTGAACACTATCATCCATGAAAATCTCAAATTGACAGCCACAAAGCGTGGTGGTGCCAGACTGCAGATGCCCTGACATGGGCTTCAGGCTTTCCATTTACTATGAAGCTGCCGTTGCAACAGTAAAGGCTTAATGCTGACCCACAGAGACCGTATGCATCTTCCTCAGCAGTGAGAGAGTACGCCAGAGTGGGCCTTTTTCTGCATAGCATTCTATGTGTGCTTCAGGAGATGTAATTCTGAAGTTTTTATGGTCCTGTTGAAGAGAGGTTAAAACTAATTGAAGGTAGATGTAGTTTCTGCGCTTGCTCTGCTGGAGTTCCTGTGTGATTTTGAGCAAGTCATGAGAGGCCTGATTCTGCAGGCCTTGTACCTCCTGGGAACTGTGTTGGCATTGATTAGTTGGCCATCCACGCGAACATCAGGTAACAGTGGCAATACTGTGCCCTTTTCCCTCAGCTCTCTGGAGTGATGCAGTTCCTTCTGTAATCGTGTGCAAATTGTGTCGTCCAGTAGGACTAAGTCATTTCTCTTTTTGATAATACATGTCAAGTACTGATAAATTCCTACCTCTCTGTCTACCAGTACTTCATTCTTTAATTCTGTTCCCTTGTAAGTTCCTCCAGTAGCCAACTTCTTTTTCTACATTATCTGGCTTTTATCACTGATATCCCCAGTAAAACACGCAAGCTTCTCCTTGCGGTCCTGCTTGAGTCCTGGCAGGAGAAGGATTGTTTCAGTCCTGCACTGTCAAATATTTCCCATTTGTGGTGCAACCTTTGCACCACCTTTTTTTGCAGATGCAGTCTACTGGAAAATCTTGTTTCATCCTTGGTGTCGTCTAAATCTGTTGGTTTGGTTTTGGCCTGCTTTCCTAAAGAGATGAGGTGGAGAGGCGTGTGTCCTGTTTTCAACTAAATTTGACAAATGTAGAGTTTTCAAAGATAATGAATTCCTGGAAGTTTAATGAAATAAAAATGCTAGACAGAGAAGAGTCCGTATTAGGGCTCCTTCTGCTAGAAAAGCCCAACATCATTTCCGCCCCTGTTGGACACCAAAGAACCCACCAAGGAGAGGACTGTTGTGAAAAGCCAATGTCAGGAAAAGTTTCACTTAGACCTTGTTAGATCCAAGTCTGAAGCTCAGTTTCATTAGTTCTGCTGCTCTCTGAACCTCTTGGCATTATTGTAGTGTATTTTACACAGATCTTCCCGAGTTGTATCACTTTATTTTTATTTTTCCATGTAGATGGTTATTTAGTGCCTATGTATATCTTCTCTTCAGGTGCTTTTTTCTGATTCTTTGCCTGGTTAATGTTTGCATTTCCTCCCAATATAATATTGTACGTTTAATATTATGATTTTTTATAGATAAAAAGAAAGGGGCATGCTAAAATAAGTTTCCGATCTAACACCAGTCCTGTTTTTTTACAGAAACTGAACTATTTTTTTAAAACCGAGTTTATAAACTGCGCTTGTTTATGCACCTTATTATGGGTCTTCTGCTTAAATAATTACATATTAAATGTCCTTACAATTCATATTTTCTTATTTCAATTTGTGTCCCTTTACAGTCTTCAGAAGCATCTTTATTTCAACTGAGTAACAAGCATGTGTCTACTTTTTCTATTAAAAAAAAAAACGAACCAGCAGTTTTCCAGACAGTATCCGTTTTATAGGACTGTTTATAGAGATCTATATTTCAGGCAACAGGGATCATGGTCTATATTTCACCCGTGACCTACACCTGCAAACCATATAAAATCATTGCTGAAAGGAACTCCAAATAGGATACATCCATTCTTCACCAAAGATTTTTGCTCTGTGCTGTATCATAACAGGTGACAAACCAAAACATAACAGTGAGTTATTCAACCTGATTTCTTGAGCTGTACAATTTGTAGCAAAAGCTTTGTTTTGCTT
Source organism: Dromas ardeola (assembly GCA_013398915.1). Lineage (NCBI taxonomy): Eukaryota > Metazoa > Chordata > Aves > Charadriiformes > Dromadidae > Dromas > Dromas ardeola. The sequence continues at coordinate 166,251 of VYZM01009993.1, read as the reverse complement.
CTGCTTGTTTTGAATTGTTCACAGGCTGTTTGTGATTTGACCGCATAATTTAACATTTGAAATAATTTCCCAAGTAACTTTCACAAATTAGTCTTTAGATTTGTGTGCAAGAGAGCTACTGTGAGTTTTCTTACTGCATGCAGTAGTCATCTTGAGTAGGTAAGTTCATGGCTAGTGCCATTGCTTATTGTGGCTCTGAATAAAACCCTTCTCAAAAAGCTTTTCAAACCCAGAATACGTGAAATACTTGTGAACGAGTTGCGCAGGCAGTAAGTGTGGCAGGAAGCTCTCCGGTGGATAAGAGGGGTCCTGCAAATGTAACATAGGGTCTGTCATGGTGCCCACAGGTTCTTCCGTCTTTCTCATCCGTATCTGATCTGCTTGTGGTTGAATGGCAGCGATATTCCTTCCTGGCGCTGAGTGATAACTGCTTTTTTGGTTTGCTGGTGACAACTCCAAAGCCGTTATTAAAAATGGCAATAAGTGGATATAAAGTGATGATAAATTGATTTCGAAGGAGTCGAGGCCCAAATAGGCCAAAGTTTCAATTTTTTAAGTCCCAGTTAAGTTGAAATTAAATTGAAACACACTCAATTCAAATTAAAAGGTAAAAATGTTTGATTTTTAAAGCATAGGCAGTCTTGTAAAAGAAAAAAGAGAGCTTTTTAATTGATTTTGTTTTTCTTCACTGTAACAACTGCGGCACAGGCACCTGCAAAGTGTGCTGCTGCATTTGTACTTTTTAGCGTAAAGAATTATTTGCTCTATTTTTTATTTTATATTTTTTATTGCTCATTTTTCTAGCATTGAACAAATCTGCATGCATCTAGCTGAGTAAAATGAAAGCATATATGCACTGTTGTCCCCTAAATGAAAATTACTACAACATAGTATAAAGGTACATATAGAAAACATGATGAGTTAAAGAGAAAATACCATGAGAGCATGTTATTTGTAATGTATGCAAATAAATTTACTCTGGCGAAGCTGTCCTAAATTTTTAATTCATGAGTTTTTTAAAATAGTGAAAGGTAATTATCCTTTTAATTATAACAGAACAGTTTCCAGATTGCCATGGTAATAGTTAAATGTATTTCCCATAAATTTATTATGGTGATTGTAATGACTATTAGCTTTAAATCCCTTTTTTCTTTTTTTCCTTTTTAATTGCAAAGCATAGGATTTCATTCCAAGGTTAAAGACCAGAAGTAAAGGTGTGGGAAGGAAATATGTTATATGTGAGAGAAAAAGTATCATTGTGCTACTGGTTGTAGTACTGATGGTTCAGTTGGTAGCAATTGCTCAGCTGTTCCAGAACTGGAGCAATGATCCAGGTGGATCAAGGACAACTTCCTTATAAATCAGAAAATGATGGGCCTCCTGACTGGTTCTCATATCTGTAGGTCTCTAGTATTATTTGTGGAAACATTGCTATTCGTTCCCGTGTCTGATTTGGTTGAGTACACTCTTTCTCCCTAAATGTCTTTGTATGCTCTGTGGGATATGATTCACTTCCATTCTAAATTTATGTGGAGTATCGTAGTGTGGCTGTTATGGGGCTGCTGCCACCCATCTTAGCGAGTCCTTCGGTATTTTCATAGCAAGCAGAGAATCAAGGTAACAGTGGCCGTCAAGACAGAAGACCAGAGCCCATGTACCTTAAAGTAAATAACCAAGCCCTAGTGAAGGAGCCACCTCTCTAACAGCCCTGTGATAAGTAGAACTGCTCAGCAATTTGTTTTTAGAATGGTTTCCTGACAGGAAACCCAGGATATCCTAGCTTTTATGCAAGTGTTTAGTGTTCAGCCAGGAAACTATTAATGCAATGCCTAAATTTGCTCTGAATTGGAGTGTTTCATTTTATTGGACTGCTTTGAAATGTTTCAATTGAAATCAATTCAACAAAACCATTAAAAAAGCTTGATCCCAGCATGACATTGCCATACTTGATTCCTGTTTTCTCTGCTGAGTCAATAATTCCAGATGGGAAAAACTTTTCCCGTTGACTCTCTGGGTCACCTTAAAGTCCTCAAGAGTCTTTTAGTTGTAGCAAGTCCATCAGCTGGAGGGCCAGAGGGATCTGGTGTTCGAGTATCTGGCCAGGAGTCCCTGCAGAGAGGCTGATGTTGCTCCATACTGGAGAACTGTCACTTTCCCCTGTGGTCTGAGATGTGGGCACTGAAGGATGCTGCAGGGCACAGCTTGTCTTCGTGGAGCACAAGGGCCGCCACGAGGGTGTGCGGCTGCCTCCTGGCCTGAACAGGATCAGACCTGCTCTCTTGTACGAGTCGGGTCTCAGAGGATGTAACTGAATGGGGAACTCCGTATAAAGGAAATAATGTTGTGCGTGTCTTCAAGAGTGAGAATAGATAGCACCAGGCCTTATCTGATTACTCCGCTTTATGGAAAATCTCCTGTACCTGCTGGCCTTTGAAGCAGGTGGCCTGGGCTGTTTTTTCTTGGCAGCTGAGGACATGAGTGCATCTATAGAGACTAAAGCACAGGAATAGTTCTGAAGAGATTATTTATGCATTTACCTTCATCAAAAGCAAAACCACTTCATTAAGCATCCAGGGAATGCAAAAGTGAGGGGAAAAGCGGATTTCTTGATGAGATAAACACATTACAAGTTACTTGTTATACATAAAATAATAGTATATTCCACACATTCCAGGGAGTTCAGGCTGGAAGATGTGTCACCATTGCCATGTTCCTCTCATTTCCTGTGCATTCATCGAAAAGGTACTGATTCAGCCTCTGTAATTGGCTTGTTATACACTTTAAAAAAAAAAAAAAAAAATTCCACAACAAAACTCTTCAAACTTTTACCATGAAAGCTCTGCTGTGTGCTTGTATGTGTTTCGATTTGAATATGAATCAGAAGAACAAGAACTTGAATTTTCGGTACTCCAATGGGTAGATGAATAGATGAGCAAAGAGAGAAAGAAGAGTAAATAAAAAAGCCATAAGTAAAATAAAAGGCTTGTAATAAGCCTCGTTTTTGTGCATCGCTCTGGGAGCAGAACCATCTGTCCTTTTGCCTCAGACACCATCCCATTTATTCACACGGTCCTCTCAATTTTAAATTAAAAGAAAAAAAAAGAGAGGAGTTTTTAGGGATGCCTCATTATCTGTATTTTCTTTATAGAAACAACTCCCAGTGCAACTTGATGTTTACTTCATTGCCTAGTATCTGAGCAGGGGCTGGATGGGAAGAAAAGCCTTTTGGATACATTTTGCAGCTCGCAGTTTTAATTAGAGTATTGTCATCTCTTGGCTGCTTGCAGATCTCCAAAGAAACATTGTGGCCTGCTGGGCTATTCACTAGACATTTGTGCGATTGATCATCTTGCCGTTTTTTCCTGTCGTGATTCTTTCATTTCTGGAAGTGGATTTCCAGTCAGGCTTTGGATGCTTTGTAAATAAAACTTGAAATGGAGGGGGCAAAAGACATGGTCCTTGCCAAAGTGGATTATTTATATTATCCATGCCACCCTGCTTCCATGACAGGACCTGGCCAGGGCTGTGGCTGGAGATCTGGGCTCTGTGTCTCTGCTTCATGCCGGGGAGCTTGGTCTTGTGCTCCTAGGGGCTGACTTGGAGATGAAGCTCTCGTGTCCCACACAGATTGTGTTACTTGTATGGGACATGGACTCCTGTTTTCTTCAGAAAGGAGAGGATGGAGGGGGGGATTGTTCTCAGTGAATTGAAAGGGAGCTTTGGAGAGATGCCACCATATCCAACACTGCAGCTCACAATACGCTGCTTTTCGCTCGCAGGAAATACTTTGTTTAGGGAAAGGTGATGGAGGAGTGAAGTCTAGGAGACAAAGAAAATAATGAGGAGAGGGTACTCCAAGAAAATGAAGCTTCAACCATAGACTGGTTCCATGAAGACCTTTGTGTTCTCAGTCCCAAAAGCCAAATGCAAACAGTTTGTACAGACCAGTATTAAAAGTAACTAAAGACCAGTGTGACTTCAAGTACTATGTAAAGGGAAAGGAGGCTTTATCCTGTTTCTTCTGCTTTGTAGGTCTCCTTGGAACACTCACATTTTAACTGTCAAATTGAAAATTGTTTTATTTTAAATTAATTTAAAGTAATAGCTCCTGCAATCACTCACAAATGGTAAAAACCCCTAGTATTAAGACAGTTTGATGAAAAAAGGTGCTAGTAAACTATTCTATAGACTGCCTTCAAATCTGCTTACAGATTTTAAAAGTTTTTCTGATTTTTTGCATTGCCTCTGCTGAAAACGATATGCAGAAGTACAAGTCTTGCAGCTAAAGCTGGTAATCTACACCTACCTCCCACAGTCTGCTTTGCTTGTATGGTGCCCTGGTGAGAAGTATTTTGAAGCGTTAGGCTTCTGAAGGCAAAAGGTTTGAATAAAAAGGGGTGCTGGAAAGTACTGATTTTTATTTTATTTTTTAATTGTTTTTTTAAATAAATAAAGTCCCAGTCTCTTTTCGCTCTGATTCTTCACTTTAAAAAATTTTTCTTTACTTTCTGAAATTTCACATTCTTTTCATAAATTCTTCCCCCTCTCCTCTCATGTTTCAGTATATCAGGATTGCCAGATTTTCTCGATTGTTCCATGGTCCTATGCTGAAGATCTCATTGTTTCACCCCCAAATAAATAATAGGAATTACTTTATTCTTTAAAAGAAGCAGACTTATGCACGTGCAACATCTGCTTCAGTGCCTCCAGTCAAACTGGATAAAACTCATTAACCTGATGTTCCTGTGTTAAAAGCAGTTTAAAAACAAATATAACTCAGAAACCTAAGAATGCTGTTTAATACCACGTTGTGAGAAACATGGTAGAGGTTGCTTTTCTCTTGTAACCCAGTTTCAATATTCAGTTTATGAACAGAGTAAAATACCCTCAAGGGTTTTTTGTCTTTCAGAGTTTTTGAAAATGGACTTTTTAAAAAAAGCACCCCTCCTGCTCTTCAGACGAAATCTACGTCAAAAGCTAAATTTGACCCATGGTACAAGATTTAGGTGCTGTTTATTTAGCAGCTTCACAAAGCAGGAAAAAAAAACCCTGTAATTTTTTATATGTTTTATTGTCTGTGTTAATTTCACTAACAATTATTCACTTTATATTTGTGGTCAAGGTCGGGCACTTGTGTTTGCTGCTGTCTCTGAAATCATAATTAAAAAGTGGGCTGATAAACATTACCCTAAAATCTGATACAGTACTGAGGAGTACTGTTGACTGTTCACCCTGTTTAGGTTATGCAGTTTCTTGTGCTTCTTGGTGGTGTTTCCCTCTGGAGTTGGATCCTCTGTATTCTGGGTGATGGTCACTAAGTGTTTCAGAAAGCTGCAATTTGGTAATAGTGATTATAAATGAGATTGTTGGGAGTGGTGACGAGAACCAAGCCAAGGGGACCTGGTGGTGCTGCTGGAGTTGGCAGAGTGGGGATCACGAGACGGGGTTGGCATCAAAGGGTTGCCAAATGGCAACAAAAAGGGAAATGGAGGTGAGAAGCCAGGGAAGCAGCATGGAGAGGGGTGCTGCAAGGAACAGGGAATATCTCTAGGGACAGAGGTGGACTTTAAATGAGCAAGAGCAGAAGAGAAGCAATTTCTGTGCAAAGGAGGAAAACCAGAAAGGATAGATGTCACCGCCTTCTCCTCATACGTGTTTGAATCCTTATCAGAGCAGTTTATCAACTGATCTCATTTTCAATTATAACCTGCAGAAGCATTCATATAATTAGACGTGCTGTTGTAATCCTCTTGAAAACAAAATATGCGCATGGTGCAGCTGATAAATTGAAGTAGTAGGGAACAGCTAATATATATTTTAATAAGCAATAAGTCTAAAATGTGTACCTAATGAATTCTAATGGTATCTTGTTTTTCTTAAGTTTATCTTGTAAAGGCAGAAGTAAACTTTGAACTTGTTATTCTAGACAGAATTTATTATAGTTTATTACTTTTTTTAATTTAGGGTCATCTTCAGGAAAAATGATTAGATGTAGATGCAAATAGATCTTCATATTCTGCCTGCTAAAAGCAGCTGTAAAGCTCCCATGGATTTCAGAGAGTTAAAGTTCTGTGTGGTCCTGCCCCGTGCATTGAGCTGACAGTGAGACTTGAGCATGCTCTCCATAAAACCTCCCAGGGAAGGGAGGATGTGGCAGTGGAGAAGGGGCCGCGACATGGAGCTGGTCACCAGTGGCTGGTGCAGAGGCACACGGGGAGCAGGAGCAGCCAGCTCTGGGAGGGCATGGAGGCGTCTGCCCGGGGACTGACAGCTGTGGGGCAGGGTTTGCTGCAGCTCAGGAAGTCTCTTTGTTAGCTGGGACCAAGTGTGGAGGACCTGCCTGCAGTGACACCATGATCTAGGGGGAGAGCAGGGTGTAAGTCGTTTTATTTCTCTTCTGTTTGATCTGGTTGCTCTGAGTTTTCTCCATTTTATAAGTTACATATTCAAGGTTTATTGTGATAAAATCTGTCTTTATTTGAGTTACAAAGGCTTTTGGTCTTCTTTAGGGAGCTCATTATGAAGAAAAATCATAGGCAGTAGGTGTCGAAGCTCTGGCTGACTCAGGAGCTTATTATACCTGGTTTATAAAATAAAATAAAAAAGTGATCACAGCATGAGCGCTCTCTCCTCGTTTTGCAGGGGTTACACAGGAACTGGAATTTCCTTCCAGCATAGAGAATGATCCTGCCTCTTTGGGCAGACACATTCTGAGCTGCTCATCCTGGCTTTATGTCCCCTCTCTCCAGAAATGCTGGGGCATTGTGGTTTTCCTTCCAGTGGGAAGCGCTGGATAGAGCTCCTTCAAAATTCTTGCTGTAAATCCTTTAGTAAATAAATCCTGAGCAAACATCAACACCTAATTTTCCCTCTGTGGGTGGAATGTGAGAAAAAGAGTGATGAAAGCTGAGAAACAAATGAATTTTAATTCTTCAAGCAGTATTATTTGCAGGGCTGCGGGGTGTTTTGCACTCTGTCTCCCTGCCTGCTGCAGATTAGCTGGGAAACACATCTGGAAACGCAACCGACTGGTTGAGGACCGTGCAGGAGGATGCCAGGATGTACAGGGCCACTTCTATCGTGCAATCTCCCTGACGATTAATTTTCTATAGGGCTTACCTCTTGGGGTCTCGTAAGTCCCATCATCCTTTGTTATCCAGCATGAAGTGTTGGACTGCTCAGCCAGGAGGCCAGGTTTACTTTACAATGGTTTTGTTACTGAAGTGTTTTATGTTCCGTTCTACAGTCAGGTTGCCCTTTGTATGATTTTTTTTTTTTTTTTCTCCTTCTTATCTACATTCAATAAACAACTTCAAGTTGTTGTGTCGTGCTATTTAGCAAGGATAAATGATTTGGGAAACTGAATTCTAGTTCAACTGACTGTCCAGAATATAATTGTAAGCACGTGAGATAAGATTAATAAAAGCACCAAACTGCTGGGTGGATATTCCCATTACTGTATACAAGATAGACAACATCCTCCTCCACCTGTTTCCTAATTTGATAAATGCCTTGAGCTGATTTAAAAATGTGTAGGTTATTTTTAACCATGGTAGCAGAGCCATCTGTATTGTATCTGATGAAGTTCTGTGATAGAGCAAATTGATTTATTCTATCTCCTTAGAAGTTATGCTAAGCTTTATGTTATAAATAAGCTGGTTTGAAGTACATGATGTCATTGAGCTTGAAAGTCTCTAGATAAATTTGTACTTAAAGGGTTTGTGCTTTCTGTATGAATTTAAATTGGTGCAGATTGTTATATCTCTTTTCTGTCTCGGTCTTGTGGACTGCAAGCTCGCTGGGGTCAGGACTGTCTTTATAGTTGTGTTTGTATGAAATACACAGAGGGCCCAAATCCAAGACTGATGCTCTCATATGTTACAGCGCTAAAAAAAAGAGCAATCAACAAAAACAGAACCACACGTTTGATGGCAGGATTTTCAGAAGCACTGCAAGGAACTGTGTGCCTAATCCTACCATTTGTTGTTATAAAATACAGGGAATTGATGAGGAGCTCATTTCACTTGAGGTATAAAGAGCCCTGGCTCTTGCAGGGATGTGCCTTATGCCATGGCAAGCCTGAACTGAGCTCAGATGTGGGATCTCTGCTTTGATTTCTGTTCCAGGAGGTGAGTGGGGGGCTGCTGGCGGCACAGACTCGGCACTCTGCCCTTTGCCTTGCTCTGAGGTCACTGGGGCTTCTGTGAAAGACCATGGAAAAGGTGCCCATAGCAGTAAGAAGAACTAATAAAATGCTGGGAAGAATACCATAAATCCTGTCTTAGTTGACTGCTTACAGAACCAGCGAAAATGGTGGCTTAAATAAGGTAGAACTTCTAAGAGGTGGACTAGAAACATTGTCCCGGGGGGGTGTGGTGTGTTTAAGGGTAGTTTTTGAGAGACATTGAAGACAGGACGTCGCCTAATGAGGGCCATGTATGGTGCAGATTTTGCTGTAATTAAAAAGAAAATGAGCAATGCTTTAATTGAGATCTGAAGATTAAAAGTTAAAAGCTCAGTATCCTCTGTTACTTATTGTCAGATAGGAATTACGTTGCATATGTGTAACAAACCATTGAATTTTAAAAATGGAATCATAAAAAAGCTGCTGTGATTTAAAAGCAGCCAATTTACTAGGAGTACAGTTTGCAGCTCTGTCACTTGCTAATCAGTCTGTTAAACATAATAGCCATTCTTGTCTGGAGGCAGTTAATCATGTTGTGAATGCACTTATCAGCGCATATTAGAAATACAATACAAGACTTTCCGACAGAGGAATGGATGCAATTACTGCAATCAGTATACATTTAGCTACTGTCTTATACCATGTTTTTCTTTCCTTCTTTTTTTTTTTTTTTTTTTTAAGTAGTCCAGCAGTGACAGATTTTCTGTTAGAAAAATATAAAGGACACACTTGAAAGTATTGTTCAACTCAACAGAGATGCTCAAATGCAACCTGTCGATCTAAATGAGAGATGGCTGCTGGCTCGTGCAACCCTTCCTGGACCCAGCAGTGTTGGAAGCTGCTGGCTTTGAGTGTTGTGGCGATGGTTTTCAAGGCCTTTGAGCATTTTCACTGATGGGCTGGGAACGTGACTGTGGAGGCAAGCGTTTGGTGGTGGGGAGCTGAAGTTGTTGCATTTGAATTAGACTAAAAGAGCTCAGCATATGGATGAACTCCTCTTTTTTTTTTTCTTTTTCCTTTTTTTTTCTTCCTGTGCTTCTCTACATCTAAATCAATAGCAATGAGGGATCTCAAAGTTTTTGAAAAGGGATATTGAAAAAGCATGAAAGCTAATTGCTTCCAGCATGACTACCCACCAGCAATGGGCGTAAATACAGCTGTCTCAAAGAATGCCAGGACTCGACAAAATCTAAGGATTTCAGCTAAACAATTTTCCAGGGCTGAGCATATTCTTGTACGGGGAGGAAGGGAGCTGGGAGGGGGGCAGGAGGACGGAAGGGATTATGAAATCCTGAAAAAATTCAGGAAAGCGAGGAATAGAAGGAGGATGATTTTGTAAATTCTGCTTTACATTAACCCTTAATGTTAGGTATACTTTATGTGGCTTAGTGTGATTTGGAGTGCTTGCAGGAGCCTGCCTTCTTTTTCTAGAAATCCTTTTATCTGACTCTTTGTTCTTCATGACAGCTGGTATTTTGGCTTAGGTAACATTTTTAATCGTAGCAAGGAAAATGAAAAAGCAAAACAATCTCCAAATTGTGTGACTATTACAGTGCGTAATATGGGAGTCAATATGATATCATATCCACCGCACCAGAATTTTTGTTACTGTTCTGTTCGGGTCTCTCCCTGAGAAAATGGGGGAGGTCCTCGGTGCGATGGCCTTGGCGGTGACCATTCCCAGTGGGCCAGGCACCTGGCCTGCCTCACTGGTGAGCAGCTCAACTGGGACGCTCAGCCCCACTCCAGCCCCAGGCTGTTAAAGCCTTCATTACTGAGGACGTTCATTGAAGTCAAGTCCTGGGGGGACGTTTTATCATATAAACAGGGGAGTGGGGAAGGTGGGTTGGAACAGCACTTCTCCCCTTTCCGTTTCTAATTATTCCTTTTCAGAGCCTAAATGAATTAACCTCACTTATTACTCACTTGTGCCTGAACTCATTTATTCGTGGTATGATCTTAGCTCTGAGCAATATCCCAGCAGCCCCCCATTAGCTGTCACTACATTTGAATTCATCACTGGTTGGGAAATCATTGTCTTGCAAGTGTGACAAAGTAGTGATTACCCTTTGCAAAGGTGAACTAGAGACATTAAGTGCTGACCATTGTGTTGACCTTACTTTCATGCCAGTAGAAAGTAATTGTAGAATGATTTTTAAAAAGAGAAATATTAAATTCACCCCTCTGCTTTTTGTTATTTGGAGTTATCTTTGCACTTCTGGGGAAATTTGGATTAATTTTTAGGACAAAAATAGGCTTTTAATGGAACAAGTTACACTATAATTGCCTGTTTCTCTCTTGCTCTTAGTTTTGTTGCAAAGATACGGACTTTAAGCTGATCTCAACTAGCAAAGGGTGGAGGTACATAGAATTACTGCAGATGGCTCTTTCTGTTCATGTACTGAATGCAGACCCTGATCCACCCTCTGTTTGCTCAGCTGGATGAATTAATCTTGTTTATTAATTAAAGCATGGGAAACTGACGTTAATGTGCCAGTTTCACTTTCGTGTTTTTACTGTCTGTTCAGTGGGTATCAACAGTGAGAGGAAAAGCTTAACTCTTTAAAACATAATTATCAGCCTATAAAATAAAAAAATTTTATGCACACCATGTGTCTCTCAGGGAAGTGGGGAGAGAGGAGGTCCCGTCTGTGTTCATGCTGATGATCCCTGACTGATCCCTGCCTTAACTTCTTTGAGGATGTTGTCATGGCCGTTTATTTCTTATCAGAAGTGTGAATTAGCCACAGGACACCCTGCACATTCTCCCTCCATCTAAGAGAACATTAGATTCAAAGAAAGCTAGGTCTAATTCATTAGATGCTTAATCTTGTTTAAATCTGAAGAGAATGTAGGAGGAATAAAATAATTCTTGTCCATGTTCCTATTTTGATTTGTTCTTTAATTATTTCATGCAGGTGGTATTACAGTAGCTTCTACAGCAGACTCATGAGTTCTGTGCACTCTTAGCAAGCTTTAGAAAGAAAAAACCTAACTGTTTAATAACTTCCCATTGTCCTTGCTAGCTGCTTGGCATTCTGTTATTTACTCGTTTACACTGTCTGCCCATTAAGCAAAGTATTAAGTTCAAAAGGTGTTGAATTAGGCTTTTTAAATCCTCAAGAGGAGAGCACCATTTGTCACTGTTTTCATGTTCCCTCCAGCACCTTAGGTATATTCATGTCACAGTCTGCAGCTTGTCTCCCCGTTCCTTTCATTCATAAATTCAGCGTGTTGGGAGTTTCCAACTTTAGATCCCCTCTGGCTGATTTTTCTCCCCAAGGAGATCCAGCTGTCGGCCTCAATTGTAATTCTGAAATCAAACCAGCAACTGGATTGCTAGTAACTTTCTGCTAGGTCTAGTCATGATTTTCTTTTCTGATGCACTTGGTGTATACAAAAGGGTCTGCTCACTTAATGCTAATGTCAGGCATATAAAAATCCTAAGGTGTTTAAAATGCCAAGGAAACAGGTTGTTGGAAATGTGGTTTGAGCCGTTAGGGTGCATCCAGGTCACTTACCCAAGCTCTTACCTAGGAAGATAAGGAAGCTGTGTACGTATTTGTAAATATAATATTTGAGAGCCTTACGTAACTGTATGAGTTCAGGAGCTGTCGTGTAGAGTCACTCTTCCTGAGACCTGCAAGAAATTTGGAAAAATGTACAGGTAAATTAAACTGTTGCACATCTTCCATTTGATAGTTGGCTGGGGAAGGGCAAGACTCTGAAGCGCCTTCAGCTACGCAGAGCTGGTAGCCAGTAAGGAGCTGAATTTGAAGAGTGGCCTTTTTCTTCTGCTTAATTACCTGCAGCAAACTAATTTCTTTGGCTGTTACGTGGTGGTATTATAGAGAGACCCAGAGTCTGTGCCATTGCGTTGCAGTGTGTCACCAAGGATTTCCAGCAGGTAACTTTTAGGGTATATTCCCCGTCTCCACCATCGAGTCTCTGGATGCCCTGACCATCCACTCTGTTTTCTTTCAGATCAAGTGAAATACTCGCTGCGTTGACTTTACATGTAGCTTGGCAGAAGATATCTGTGCCTTGGGTTATATGGCTGCAGCACAGGTTGTGGTAAAAAGTGTCTCCCAGGATTGTATTCTTGTACTTTTAAAGGTCCTTTGAGAGTCTGTGGAGGGAGGGTCTTTGAGTTCCTGCATTGCAAAGAAGTTCTTATATCACTGAATTTATTATCTTGAATTTTCAGTCATTGGTTCTTTAAAAATCCATCTCTGCTTTATAATATAGTTCAGCTGCTTGCACAGCAATGTTGAAAATACACCATGTGATTATGGTATGTAAATATGTAAGAATTTCTGAATAGTTAAAGGAAAATTATAAGCACCATTTGGGCTGTTGATATTTATTAACTGTTTAGGATTCTGCATAAATCTTTCATCATAAAATCATTCTTATTTTTTTAAACAACAGTAGCTCCCTCTATATTTGCATCCAACATCAGCTAAACCCTGGCCCCAATTTCTTACTGGATGTGTTTGTTACATTCCCCAGCAAGATACTCTCTCCTGGCAGAGAAGCTTTATTTTAGGAAATACACAGCACAGCAATAAAGAGGTTCTATATAGTAGTCAGGAAAATATTCCAGTGCAATCAAAATGCTTTTTTAAACCCCCAAAAGATTCTATGCTGTTTCAAAAGGGGAGAGTCATGACAAAGGAACAAATGGAGCCCCAGTGCCCAGCAATACATGTTACCAATGGAGCGCACCAATTACACCCATGCTGAATTTGGTCCTGAAAGTACTGTTTTGTTAAAGGCTAACTAAAATAGTATCTAAGGTCTCTTTTACCAGAAGAATTTCTGTGCACTGTCACAAGGGTGGAAGCAAATAAAAATAATTGAAGCAATTGTCTCAGTTGTCTCTAGGGTTGTCATGATGATGTTGATAAAATCAAATAAAGTGGAAGTTATTGCAAGTTGTTAGTGAGCAGCACAGTTGTGAATTGGCAGTGGAAGAAGCTGAAGAGCTTAAAAGGTTTGCTCGTTATCTAGATTTATTGTTTTCAGTTGTGGGAAAATGTTGGCTAAGCAAAATAAGGTGAATAATATCTGGTTTGGGTGGTGTGTTTTGAACAAAAATATTTTCTTCTTGTTTTTATGGCTTTTACTGGATTATTAAAGAGTGCTGTGTCAATCCACACATTCTTAGCAGATTTAGCAGCTTGGTTGTATCCTTTGTAGCCATTTACATTGCCCATGCAGCCGTGAAGAGCATGAATTTTTACAGCAGTGAAAGAAAAACAAGATCAGGCAAAAAAGCCTGTAGTTGGTATAAAGTAAACTGGACAACGGAGCAAGTTCGCTGTTAGACAACAGAGCAAGCTGTAAATTGTCATTTTGAAATGCATCACGAGAGGAAACCACCCCTTTTTCCATCCCTTCAGATTTACTTGCAACCTGCCATCCATCCTGTCTTTGTTCAATGTTTGGGACTTCTGCCTTGCACTTCTGTGCTGTTGCATGGAAGAAGAGTGAGCAGGGCTTTTTTCAAGTGTTTGTGCCTTCCTTGTACCCCCAACTGTCTGGTTTCCCTCAGTAGAACAAAAACCTCTGGGGGCTATGCAGCAAGGGAAAGTGGTACTGCGGCATCTGAATGTTTCCACGTTGATGAAAAATACTCAGGATGCGCAGGTAATTTGCTCTGGCTTCTAGGGACGTTCATCCACACTGCAACACTCAACAGGGATACCTGCAGGGCGCCCATCTCCACTGCTCTTCAGGATGAGGCCCTTTCTCAGCAAACTACCCTGGGAGAACAGTGTGAGTAGGCTGCTTGCAAGCTTGTATACAGCTTTGTGGCCTTCCAGCCTAATGGAAATTATATATGCTGGGAGAAAAGGGTTTAGGTTTTAACATCCGTTACCAAGTCAAACTTTGTATTTAACACAAGGTGTAACTGTTCCACTCCAGTAAGTTGTTCTCAAGTAGGATCTGTGCTTAAGGATGTTGTAGCTGCTAAAAGGTATCCTGGCTTTAAGAGTGTTAGTTGCTGCCAGTTCCTGATAGCCAGTGCCGGCATTCAGGAGAGAGGCATTCAGCAAAGTATAAGGGCTGACAGTATGCAAACCTTCATAATTCAGAAATTGGATGCTGCGCCATTAGTAGGTATTTGCTCTTGTTTCCTTTATCTTGGGCTGCTGGGATCTTAATTTCCTTAGGGGGAGAAGGTCAGGACCTTTAATCTGGATCTTTTCCCCAAGAGGTCCTGGCTGTGTGCTGCTTCATTTGACTTCAGCAGGAAATTAGGGTCTTGAGCATTTCCAGTCAGTTGTTGAAAAGCCTCCTCTTGTAAGTGTTTGCTCTTCAGTAAACCGTACTTATGAAATTAATCCTCTTGAGATCAAAGGAGTGAGACCTGTATTACTGAAATATTTTATAAACTAATGTACCTTGCTTATGTAATCCTGTTCTCATTGGATTTGGTGACAATTTGTCGGAGAGAGAAAGAATTGACCATTATTAACCTTGGAAAGATTCTCAAGCAACATGGTACCAGAGATTTTATTATTTTCAAGTACCTAGTGTTTGCTCCATTTTTTGAGAGTTTTGTTTTTACACTGTTGTGGGCCTCATAAACAGATTCCCATTTACTGAAAACATTATTTTATGAATGAATGAAACTCACGATTTCCTGTAATAGCCAACTGCACTAATAGAAGGGTCTGACTTTTATCAACTAAATTGTTGATGAACCAGCAGTGGGAGCCAGCAAACCCTCTGAGCAGCAGTGGCACACCCAGCTGAATGCACTGCACTGTGCCCTGCACTGTCATCTGTCACTGGGGCGCTCTGCATATTTCATTCTCTCTAAAAAGACATAGGGCAGGCTCTTCAGTTTGGCTGGCAACGTGAATCTTTCTTAATAGCTAATAATAGACATTTGTTTATTTAAGGTAACTACTAACTATTTAGACTGTCACTGCCATCATAACATCAATCACTGTGTACCATTCCAATACTTAATTCAATAATTCCATGTTTGTCTTAGACAAAAACTAGGAATAAATTGAATTCAGTATTATTTCAATGCCAAGTGATTTTGTAGTATGTATTTAAACCTCTAACATTAGAGCTGTGGTGGACCTTCACAGTAATCTATTATTTGGGATGGGGGGATGCCTATGCAGGTCCATATAAATACTTAATAAGGTAATAAATGTAGAGAAACAAAATCTGATATTGGATTTTTTTTTTTAGATTCAGATTTAAAATATATATATTTTTCCTGCTGTTTGTGTACACTAGCAGATTCAGGAAGAAAATAAATCAGAAAATATGTAACAAGGTAACATGATAGATAGCCCTCCAAAACCGGTGTAAATCTGTACAAAGCATCTGAATGTCGTAACGCAAAAGTTCTCTAAGGTGCTTAGGAGCACTTGAAACCCAGGGCTTGTTTTTCTAGTGGCTTGTGCAGCCTGTGATTTGTTCCACTGGGAGAGTGTTTTTCAGTGAGGAGAGGCTTTGCCTCTGGGTGGAGTGCTCACTCCTTTGTGGCTTAATGTACAGCCAGAGGAGATACTTCAGGTTCAACTCGATGAGTGAGCAAGGCAGTTGGGCTCCGCAGCCGCCCGCCTGGGCATGTCCCTTGCAGGACAGTTCTGGGACTTAGCAACATTCTCCTGTCCTGATTAACTCTTCTTATTCTGGAGTCAGTTGGAGCTAGAGTTGGCTTTATTTGGCATGGATTTACCATTCCATGCTAAAACCCTGTTCTCTTCTATTCCAGGTTGGGATCCCAACCATGCCTGCTAACGGCTGGGTACAGGATAAAGCTTGCTGGGCTGTTGGGGACCGGGTTTGAATGCATTAGATTTATGTGAGGCTAGACAACAGGAAATTCTGCAGAAATCTCAAGGTTTTGGGGGTTCTTCTAGCACCTAGCAGAGGCAGCGTTGTGAAAGTACACAAATAGGATTATAAATTGCAAGTTGAAGAAGAGTGCCTACTTACTGGAGTTTGCGAGAGGAGATAAATACAAGCCCATGGTTTCTTTTTCTCCCCTCACCAGAAAGAAAAATGTGTAATGACTGTCTCATGTCTGAAACACTGGGCTGGATTCATCAAAGGGAGTTAGTAATTACCAAATTGAGAGAATCATGAAGCGCTTTTCTAAATTTGAAAGGCTCATCAAGAATAGATCAGGAGCAGGCAAAATTAATAGTTATGAACTCATTTCCATAGAAATGGACTTATTAGCAAGCATGCCAGCTGCCTAAAATTATAAGGTCTTTTCCTCGTGCTTGCAGGAAATAATCTTTTTTTATAAAAGTAATTTTGACTTTTTATTTTTTATTGCTCCTCTAAACTAGGGTTTGGCAAAATCCTTCTAAACCAGGAAAAGACTTCACTGGACAATAGAAATATTTAACTAAAAAGAGAGGAAAGATGTGGAAAGGGGAAGTGATTTATAGTCCTTGGATTCCATCAGACTCTTCCCAATTGTGCAAACCTATTTAAGAGAAAAATGGAATAAGTCTCAAGAAACAGCTGAAAAACCTTTATAGGATAAAGTTTGGTTTAGCAGGATTTAATGGCTGATAACAGCATGAGTTACAGTCGTCGTCTTCTCTGCTAGTGGATTTTCTCACTGGTAGCATTTTGTCTTCACCAGGCAGTTGCAGATCGACAGTGACTACAAAGACCAACATATTGGCCACCAGCTACAAATCAGACTAAAAGAGGAAGATTTGCCTTGGCAGAGTGGAGAGACTTCTTTTAAAAAGGGTTATAGTGTAATGCAGTGTAGCCAGGAGAGAAATTTATATACAGGTGTTGCAATGTGTATTTATCAGCTAATGGAGCTGACATAAGTAAATGCTAATCTTTAAGGTCTTGATTATGGTTTAATTTATCTCTGGTTTTACTTTAGCAACCTCCGTCAATTTCAGTGGAGAAAGGCAGCGGTCTCCCACATGGTATTATAGAGGATGGTTAATAAATTGCAGGAATTATGAATATAGCACCAATCCTCCCTCTAGGAATGAAGCCCCTGTAGGATAAGCGATGAAGCAGGCAGTAGGAAGGCAGTAGTCTGAGCAAGAAAGGAGTTCACTTTTCAGGTTTTATCATGGGTTCATTATAGTTGTAACCTGGGAAGAGACTTAGAACAAAGAGGGTGGATTAGTCCGTGGTGTGTACTCTGTGTCCCAGATACTGTAACGCTTGGCATTGCTTGAAGGCTGAATCTTTGTCCTAAAGAGGAGAAAAGGGAGACCATAATTTTAGAGAAGATTCATTGACCTGCTGTTCTGAAGGTAACTGGAAACCTGCTGGTGAATAAAGGAGTCGAATACTGGTTTGCTAAAGCTATACACTCGGTGGAGAAACTCTGTAAGTGAAAGATGGTTAGATAGAGTGAGTCCATCTCTTTCAGCAAAAGTCCAAATGAAAAGAAGTGGATCCTTCTTTAATCAATATCAATATTTTATGCTGCATGATTTGCTTCTGAGACAAAGCAGAAAAGATTTGACAAGCCATGTTGCTTTTCCAGGTGATGATAAGGATTCTCTATGTAACCAGGACCAAGGAAGTCCTGTGTCCTGGGAGACCTGAGGAGTTGGCTTTGCTTTAGTTCATACATTGACATTAGTTAGATCTGAGAAAGTTTTATGTACGTGAGTTGCTGCTCTCTTCTAGATGCACACAGACTCATTTCTAATCCAGCAGTGTATAACCACGTCTGCCTTTAAATGAAACTTATGTCTTTTATAGCTACACAGCCGTGCTAAGGATGCAGTGAAGGTCTTTGCGTATTTACAGCCACAAGAGTCATTTTGCTCCCTGGCAATTACTTCAGCTTGCTATATAGGCAAGGCACACACACGCTTCTCTTAGGGAGCTCTGAGTCCCAGACTGTCTTAAAAATATTAAAGCACTATTATGGTTACTTTTTGGATGTGTGAAAAGAAAACCAGGAAAGGAATAATTGAAGGCATGGTGGACCGAGCTCAAAGGAGTGCTGGTCAGTGGGACATGTGGAATGGATTTATCAGTGCAGACTAACCTGACATACTATTTAACTGGTGAATCTAAAGCAATACCTTTTTGGTTTTGTTCTGAATTTGAAACCACTCGTGGCTGTTTTTGTGAGTGGCAGCTATTGACTTGAACAGATTGAACTTAAATTGCAGATCTAAACATACCTTGAAAAGCCCCCTATCTAGATCCATAGTTAGTCTAAAGCTCATCTCTAAATTTTATTTCTGCGTTGTGAGAAAATTAATTTTATGGAATTTAGCTAAAACAAACTGCCAGAAGTGATACGCAGAAAACTATGAAGTTGAGTGCTCCATCGTGGTGCCCACAGTGGTTATGTTTTTAACAGAAATGGTTTAATTGCATCCCTAGTATTGTGTAATAATACTTGTCTTAAAAGGGTTTTGCTGATTGTCTGGTTGCCCACCCAAAAGATGCCTTAATAGGTTCTAGTTTTGCCTGGAAGTGGGTATTATCTTCTGTCAGCACGGAAAATATTTATCCTCCAGGCATTGAAGCATATGTTTTTGTTGTTTGTTGTCAGAAAGAAAACACAAAATCAATAATTCCTGTTCAGATTTCTTTCCTTTACAGTGCGCCTTCAAAAACATATGGCAAAACCAGATTCTGCCTCTGTGCAGTTGGGAAGAGGAAAAGGATGTTTTCAGTCTCTGTTCTTTGTAGCGGCAGGCTAAAACTTTCTATGAACACAGTTCTTGGAGTCACTTCTTTAGGGTAAGGGCAGAGAAATAATGTGCCGCGGGACAGGACAGAGGGTGAAGTTACAGAGGGCGGGTGATTTCTGCGGGGTGCCTGCGTGCACAGGATGCACCCCTAGATTGGGAGCAAGCTATCTCATGCTCACAGTAAGAGCACATTCAAGTTGTTACAGAATGGCCTGACATGCTGCAAATCCAGATTTTAACCTATGTTATGAGCACGTACCCTGAAACTTCAGTAATGTTGATAACATCATTTGTCTCTTCAACAGGATACGGTTAAGCAGCTGGCTCTGCAGTCACGTTAGCTGCCTTTCCATCCCACCTCCCTGTTTAACTGCATCAGGTCTCCACACCGCAGGTGTCTGTCTGGGAAACTGGGGCGGGAATGTGTATGCTGCTTTGTAAAGTACCTTAATTTTTGTGGAAGTAAAGCACTGGATGAGCGAAGGTCTGTTTTCTAAATAGGTCTCTGCTGTGGATATGCCAAGTGCTGTTGGTTAAAACTTGGTGTCTGTTTTCTTCTCTGTAACAAGAAGATCAGATCTGTCTTTCTAACCTGAGGATTAATTATTAATATTTACATAGTGTTGGACCAGAGGAGAGTGCTACATGTTGTTGTTAGCAAAAGAGGCAGAAGTAATTTTTTAAAATACAGTTCTGAATGCTATGCATTTACATCCATTTCTTTACCTTTAAATTTTTATTTCCAGATGAGGAATATATATCAATCGCCATATAATTACAAGTCTGCACCACTGACGAGAAGAATTTTTTCATGAATTGAAAATAAGGATAAGCTACCTCCCATTTTTTGTCATGTATAATTTCTGCAAATCCATTTTTTCACTGAAATAAAGACAAGTTTGGATTTGAAAGACTTCCCTTCCTTCCCCAAAAAGCTCATTTCTGATACAGCATGAGGAATGGCCAAGTGTTTTGTTGTTTTGAAGCATCAGTATTTGCAGCAACAAAATTATAGTAATGCTATATTAAATAATTTAGCAACATCTGTGCAATGCAGTTCCCAGGGTTTAGGACTTATTCTGTAAGTTCATTGTGATTATGGAGAATGAATGCCTGACTTTAATGGTAAAAATGCCTCCATTTCAGGAAACTAAAGGATACAGCGTCACCTTATCTATAAAGTATAGCTGTTCCCCAATGTATAGTTTGATTTAGGTTTCTGTCAGTGTCTTCAAGCCTGCATGTTGAATTTGATGGTAGATCTTCTGGTGAATAGCAAAGAGAAATCAAAATATATTTTGTCATTAACATCCTACTGATGTTGTGGGCAATTTTTTTTTTTTTTTTGTCCAGAGCAAACATGTCCTCCTATGAGATCCTGCAGATGGACTTTGAGATCGACAACACGAGCAGCCCGGCCGGGGCCCAGCAAATTACCTGGCAGGTGGAATACCCTCGAGATGACTCCGTGAGCGAACTGGTGGTCTCCGAGATCTTTGTCAGCCGAACAATGTTTGTGGGGATTGTTCCTCTTGCGATGGTAAGAACTTGCTGCTGTTTTCTTTTTGCTAAATGTGTCTGTTGATTCTCGTTAGTATTCAGGGGAATGCGAGCCATTTTATTATATGCTACTTCCTATGCACCTGCTGCAAGTGATTTAAATGCAAAAAATACATTTCAATAATATTTTATTTACCTGATATGCTGTAATGGCTCCTTGGAAACCATTTGAGTCTTTTGTGAAAATCCTTTACCGTTTGTGGATTATTGGCCTGGTACATGGTAATAGCTCCTTTGGCGCCATTGTCTTCTGGTGTATTAAAGTGACTGCCATGCATGTGCTCTAAGGGTAAATGTTGCAATTAGTTGGGACATTTTCAGTGAAATAAATTAGCATGCATGTGTGGGAAACTTCATTGCTAAACCAAACAACTGGACTGTTTTCTGCTTTGCTTTTCCTCAAAGAGCCATACAGTCTAGTGAGCTGCAAAGTGTCAATTTAATAAAAGGTCCGTTTTGAGCTATAGAGAAAGGACAAAATACTTTCTGAAGATGAAGGTGTTGGTCATATTTTCTAGGCAGGGTTTAAGGTGTATATGTGTGTGTAGAAAGCTCAAAGCCGATGGTTTATTTAAAAAATGCAAATATCTCTTCTAAAATTAAACACACCTTTTCTAGGAGGGACCTTTGGTCTACGTTTGGGCCTGATGGATTTTTTAGTATTAGAGCTTTTGTACGACCAGTGATTTCAGTGGGGGTGTTCTGGTGTAAAACTAGAGAAACAGCCAGAGAGCCTGAATATTACAGCAGTTCCCTCAGAAACGCTGGTAATTTTTGTTACTTCTCATGAACATTTGCTCTTCCTTTCCGAGTCAGTCTGTGCTGGTTTTCTTTCTATTACACCATATAAACAACAAACACTGGCATTTTCCTCTGCATGATCACTAGCTTCTCCTACTAGGACAGAAGCAAGGAAAGGTGCTTGTAAAGGTAAACAAGACCTGAAATTATTTTAATTTCTACTTCCTGCTGCCAAAGGCTACACTACTGGCAGCCCAGTGATAAAGGAGAAATTATATGCAGAAAAGTCAATAGATAATTTTCTTCTCGTGCTTTTTTTTGAAGCATGTAGGAGATGAAACAAAACTCTAGTTGCGTGGATGGAATATTATCAAGCAGTAGTGGTGAATCAGATATAATAATGACAGAATGTGGTTCATGAACAGTCTTGCACATAGCATTGCCGGTTTCAAACAGATAGCATGGAGAGCAGCACAGATAGAAAAGAAAAGCAAATCCAACCCAAAAGCCCATTGTGAACGTTGGACCAGAGCTTTGCTGCTGTCTCTGCCAGGGTTTTGCCAGGGTTTCGCTTCATCTCTTTGCTGTTATGGCAGATGTTGGCCACTTCAGCTGTCTCTAAACGTCCTTGGACAAAATCTGAGGCTGAACCTGAATTTTAAGTGGAGCTAATCTAATCTCTGATGCTTTGTCTTTGTAAACTAACCATGGAATAAAGCAAAAAGCTTCTTTTGTGAATTTATGACCTTAGTTCTTAAAGGGGCGTCTCATGTGGGCTATTACTTTGTTGTTGCATGTGAGCATCCCTGACTGGCTTGGCCTAAGGCTGGTAGGAGAATTGATGACAGCCATGGCAGGAACAACAGCTTGTATTTGCATTTCTTTCCCTTATGTTTGCCAGTTTGCAGTGCTGCTTCATTTAACAGTCGCTAACTGGCGCAGGTTCTGGCACTGCATTGCCCAGTCAGGAGCAAAAAATAACTGCTCTGTGCATCATCCCATGTTGTTCAGAGAAACACGTTCCTGAGGCCCAGAGTTCCTGACTGAACTAAATGCGTTTTAATATTCATTCCTCTTCAAGAATTGCCTGGCTCGTTGGTAAGGCAGTCTCTCTCCGAGTGCAGGTGGTAGCTGTAAAGGAGAGTTTTGTCATCTCCTGGACCTTGGTCCCCCAGAAGAGCACCACAGAAGGGTCCAGAACCCAGTGTGTTTCTGTGCCTTTGCCGTTGCGCTGAATGTAAATTACTTGCTGCTCCTTTTCAGCATATCCAGTTTCATTATAAACATTGAATGCTTATAGATGAAAACAAAGAGTTCCTTGGAGAGCTTAAAGTTTGAGCTAAACATTTAATCTTTGATTTCAAAGAGTGAATGTTTTGATGGGATTACCAAAACCTCATGGTGGTTCAGTGGTAATGACACCAGCGTTTGCATGAAGTGGTGCAGCTCAGTCTTATGAAAAGGAAAAATTTCTTTCCAGTAAGAATCATAGAATCACAGGGTTGGAAGGGACCTCTGGAGATCATCTAGTCCAACCCCCCTGCCAGAGCAGGGCCACCTTAGAGCAGGTTGCACAGGAACGCGTCCAGGCGGGTTTTGAATGTCTCCAGAGATGGAGACTCCTCCACCTCTCTGGGCAGCCTGTTCCAGTGCTCTGCCACCCTTAAGGTAAAGAAGTTCCTCCTCGTGTTTAGGTGGAACTTCCTATACCCAAGTTTGTGCCCATTACCTCTTGTCCTGTCACTGGGCACCACTGAAAAGAGCCTGGCCCCATCCTCCTGCCACCCACCCTTTAAGTATTTATAAGCGTTGATAAGATCCCCTCTCAGTCGTCTTTTTTCCAGACTAAATAGACCCAATTCCCTCAGTCTTTCCTCATAAGACAGGTGTTCCAGCCCCCTAATCATCATGGTAGCCCTATGCTGCACCCTCTCCAGCAGTTCCCTGTCCTTCTTGAGCTGGGGAGCCCAGAACGGGACACAGTACTCCAGGTGTGGCCTCACCAAGGCAGAGTAGAGGGGGAGGATGAAGAAGACTGAGGTGGATTCAGCAAGAGTTTACTGAAGGAGAAATTGTCTGTGAAATCCTGCAAAACAAAAATGAACTTTAATGTGTGGATCTCTTTCTGCAGGCCACTTTGGTTCTTTTAATATAATGACATCCTCTTGCATATGGCTTAGAATATTGCTGTTTTGTTGCTGCAGTTGGTCATGAGTTTATCTTTGTTTTCCATGCTACTTTCTTAAACAGGAGAAAATCGAAAGAGCCTGCAGATAATTTATTCTGTCATTGCATTGTGGCGACTCTGGAGATAGTGGTTGGGATATTTTTCTCATTACTAGCTTGCTTTTTGCCTTTTTTTTTTTTTTTTTTTTTAGATAAAGATATGGTAGACTGCATGGTAACATTTGAATAATAGCCTGATGAAAAGAGCTGATTTTTTGCTTTAGTGAGTTTATGAAGCCCTTAACATCAAATCTCATGTTCTTAACATTTACATTTGTTAGCAAGCTTGAAAGGCATTTTTTTGGTTTTATTGCTTTTGGGTTTTTCTAAGTGAAGATACAGCTGATTTTTGCACATTATGTAGCAAAAAATAGCTCCTTATTAGCAGACAATCTTGCTGTAATGAATTGATATTGCAGATTATTTCTGGCTGGTCCTTTGGTATCAAATCAGCAGTGCGTTAATAAGCACTGTTTGAAGATGCACAGAAGGAAGCAGGGGCAGGGAGAGTCGACAGGTGAAATCCTGGCCAGGGTAGCACCTGTGGGCTGTGCTCTGTGCCTGAGATGAGCTTATCCGACATAACTCGGTGAAACAACGTTATGATAAACTGCAATGCCTACACACTGTGACTAAAAGGGAACAGAGAATTTTAAGCCTTGATAGGGACATTAGGAAGGAACTGGAAACTTTTCAGCTTGTGAGAAAAGTAGAAATGGTTAGAGAGAAAAGTAGAAATACTTAGTGTAGCAAAACCAACTATTCTGTATAATAACTGTAAAAATACTGTAGGTTTCTTGAGGTGATTTGCATACTTTTTTGAAGAGGACTATAATACAATCTCGGAATATTGGGAATTCCTCCCAAACTACCCATTTTAATTTGAATGATCCTCCATATAGTAAATCTCAGTGTTATTTATTGCCAAATTCAGTGCATTCAAAATATGTAAATAAATAAAACATTTGCACTGATGAGAGAAAATACAAACAAAATTTCATATTGAAAGAGAGCCCCCTTTCTGCATCATCTGACAGTTCTCCTCAAATCCTTGAGCCCCTTCTAATTGAAACATCCAGTTTCACCAACTGCACAGGGCCAGAGATTTCCAAGGATTTCCAAGGGAACTACATCCAGATGGAAACAGCACAGTCCAGTAATTCAGGATTTGCTTTATGAAAGTCCTATCTCTCCTTCTGGGTGGGCAACGTAGACTCTGTGCACAGTGGGAGAGCGCACAGAGAGGATACCGTGAGAGTGCAGACCGTCCTGGGCTGGCACGGCAAAGAAAAGAGAAAATATCAAGATGGGTGATGACAAGCACGTGCAGCCTACACCGCTCTCAGGAGCTGATTTGGATGGCAGCTGTGATAACCCCGTTGCCTCTGTAAGGGTCGGCTTTCTTTGCGGAGTAGTTCTTAGAGATCTGCCTGTAGATTGGATGCCTGCTGAGAGGCTTCTGTCCTGTAGCACTTATTATAGAGGAACATAGTGGGGAATGCTCTTGTTAAGCTATACTCTCATTTCCGTCGTTCCCAGCTGCTGAGAAGAATGTGGAAAAGGAAGTGACCCAATCTGCATGTGTACAGCCAAAGTTGTTGGTGAGAACACAATTGGTTTTACTTGAGGAATGTTTTGAGACGTGAAACTCCCAGTTTTTGTTTAGTCCAAACATGGCTTTCTTACCTCTTAGCAGGTGACCAGAGCACCAGTGCAAAATCAGTTCAGAGTGCAAAGTGCTTATTGTCTCACTGGCACCGTTTCCAGCTTCGTGTAGGATCTGATCCCAGATGGTACTGCTGTGTGCATTTTACACCATTTTGGAAACAGATTGTTTGGGTTTTTTTGTACTCAATGTTCATTGACTTATGCTGAGATGAACCCTGGGCCTCTCATACCTCTCCTACCTGGCCTTTGTTTTAAAAACTAACTGATGTCCCAAAGTGCTTATACCAGTAGCCTGCAGTTTGCTCCTGGAAGTTTTTATTTCTGTAGATGAGGCTGGATTGGGTAATTCACCCTTTCTGAGCATGAAAATTGGATATATGTGTAATTGTCCTCTCGTATAGCTGTAGAGGTATAAAAATACATGTATTGAGACAAGGCGTTCTAAGATACCCATCTGTAAGTATGCAGGGAAATACACGATTCTTTCCTAGTTACTTTTTTTCAGTTTGCTTTAGAACTGGTCAGTGAAATTCTGAGTTCTTTGGACAACAGGCTGAGAAAACACAAAGCACAAAATGTAGCAATCTCTGAAATCCTTCCGAGTGCTGCTGTTCTGATCTCAGAAGCTTTGCATCTGGGTTCCTGTTAGGAGGGAGAGCGGATTTGAAAACGAATGAAAACCGTCTATGTGTGTGCATTTCTCTGTAAGTATGACTTTGCAAGTCATTCTAAATTCATTTTCTGTGAACTGTGGCACATAAAATACGTGAAGATGCATTGTCCTGTAACTGCTAGAGCATTTTCTGATAGCTAAAAGGGATTGGATGGGCCTGCTTACGTAAGGAAAATAAATAAATGCTAATTCCTAAACCTCCATGCAAATTAACAAAATATTTTTTCCTTAAGTACTCTATTATTACTTAGTATTTATGTAGTGTTTTATGTTTTCAGAACACTTTACAGACATTAATTAATCAGACCTGAATGAACCAAGCTTGTTGAGAATGGAAAATTAAATGGAAATTAAGTCAGTCTCAGTTTTACCTGTTTCTGAATGATTTGTAAATCACTTTTCATACTCCTATAGGTACTTTTAAAAACACTTTAAAAATTCTTACAGTACTATTGCTTATTATCTCTAAAAACTGTTTTGGTTAGAAGAGAGGATAGGATTTATACTGTCAAGAACTAATGACAGCACAGATGAGTGGCTTTGAAGAACGGAAATGCTGTTTTATCACCTAAAGCTGTGCATAACTATGTAAGCCGATTTAATTCAGGTAAAAATGCGTGGATGGGAGGATTACCCTCTTAATTTGAAGCCTATTTAGAAGCTGGAATATTTGACTCCTGGAGGGTTCTTTGGAGGAGACCGGAAAGAATATTTAGTTTTGTCTAAGTTTTTACCATAAGCTTTTCAGATAAGAAACTGTTGAGAAATTTTACCTGTAGAAAAGAGTGAGACTGAACACCGTACTGAGGCAGCTATTTTGGGGACAGCATGCAGGCTCCTAGCTTGAGCGTTACTGCACCATCCTCTTGCAAGATACAAATACTTAAATACCGTTGAAGATCTGGGCCTGGCTGCTCAGTTTAACGTTCCACAACACACTGAGTGTCAGATGAAAATGTCAGCTGCTTTGCTTCTGTGAGGCTTATCTTGTTTCCTTTTTGACAATAAATGTCCCTGATAATTGATTCTTCCAACATCTGGTGTACAGATTAACATGTGGAACTAATGTCCCAAAAAGTAGAAAGGTGATCCATTTTTATCATGTTTAATAAAATAACAGATTAAGGTGAGGAAGTGGAACACAACCACATTTGCGGCTCTTTTTGGTTCCACTATTTTGTTACGTTACTGAATATCAGGAATAGAATCTGCCTTCTGATATTACGATTACTAACAGTAAACTCTGCAGGTGATTATTTTAAAATAAGTTTTATGGCATTGAAGTAGGATGTGAGTTGTGAATCTGGTTGATGTCTAATGCATCAGAAGGTGTGTTTTAGGCATCCAGCAGATCTGTCAGAACATTGTAAAGCTGGATCTAAACTAAATGCCTTGATTTCTCTTAATATAATAATTCTGCACTATAATAACCTGTGAAGTGGAAGTGTATGTCCTGCTAATTATAGAAATTGATAGCACAGATACATCTGTTCTATCCAGTGGTGATACAATTCTCACAGTTCTCTCTTGATCCAAATAGACATAAACTTCAATTTCCATAGTTCTGGAAAGTTGCTGGTAGCAAAGTAGTTAGTGGAGTCTGACTCCTGGGGTACAAGAAACAAACACTTCACCAGCTTTGAGCCTGTCATCCAGGTTTCTGTCACAAATAAGTGTGATTGGATTAATCTGTTACCTTACTAACAGCTGGGGAAAAATAATAAAAAAAGAAAAATTCAGGTCTTTTGGAGTTTCTAGGCAACGAGGAACTTGGTCAAAGTAAAGAACAAGACATTGAAGAGATGTATTTTAACTTTTTTTTGTAAGAAGGCTCCAGCTGAGGCTGAAGGCTTGAGGAACAATAGGTTTAATAATAGACAAATATCTAGCCTTCTCTTCTTATCGAGGAAAATGATGGCTTGGTCTGTGACTGGCAGCGCTGGTGTTTTAGATATACGTGCTACAGATCCTTTCTTGTATAGTAATAGAATTGTAATTCCCAGACTGTCATTATTCTAAAGTGTTTTCCAAATGCAACAATCAATATTTCACCAGTGCTCTGAGCCCCTCAGCCTGAAACATTTCTGTATATCCCAGAAGTATTTAATCTATGTCTTCAGAAATCTTGTTTCCTCCCCAAAAATGTAAGCTATTGGTTGACTAATGGTTTACTAATGTTGTGAATCACGTAGAAACGCAGATGGCTGTATATACTCCAGTGAGGTTTCTTTTAAATGGGATACTGAATAATAGCATCTCCAGTTGCTGCTGGCAAACGTACTGACAAGAACACCCAGAAAAATCGTTCTTAAAGATGCCCATTTCTATAACTCAGGCTGAAAGGGAATTGCTGAGTGTTGCCTTTGCTTATTTGTTTTAGAAAAAGCAGGAATGCAGAGTGAGGGTGGAGGGTTTTGTTTTGTTTTGGGTTTTTTTGTTGTTTTTTTGAATGTATTTCTAGCTTTGGCTGCCAGGTATCCACTGAGGAACAGGAGGCTAAACACCATTTGGAACGAATGCCACCAAATCCCCATTTGCAGAGATGGCATGGCCTTGTGCTCTTATTCATGGAGAGTCCACTGCTGTCATATTCTGATATACCTTTCCCAGTAAGGGCTGCATGCCTTTCCAGCTTTAAGGTTCGATTAAAAACGTAAAATGTTTTTGTGGGAAGATTTTCCAAAAATGATGGACTAAATAAAAAAAAACCTCTCTAAAATATTTGATTTTGTCTACCCTGCATAAAAGACTTGGGTGCCTGGATTGTGCTGGGAATTGTCACATGCCTGGAGAGCAGTAGTCTCCACGTGCAAGCCCTCAAGCAAGCTGGGGCCATGGCACAAACTCAAGACAGATCCACATGCATCCACGCCCAGCCATGGTCCGTGGTGGTTCTCCATGCCGAATGACGCCTCTGGCCAAATAAGCAGTCATTTTAAAGTTTAGAAATCATGTGCTTCCTGGTCCTCCTTCTCCTCTTTCGTCGCTTTTGTCTATGAGTCTGCTGAGATTATGTCCTGTTCCATTATTCAGATTCTGTCTCGCCTTTCATTCACGATGATTCCTGTGCCCTTCTTTGGGGAAAAGATTTCTTCTGTGCGTTCATTTTAATTCAGTACGAGTTAAAAGGTGTCTAAGTAATGTGAATTTGAGTGTCCATATTCCTACATAGAACAGTGTTCAATCCAGCTATCAAAAAGGAAGTGTTTAAAAATAAAAAAAAAAACTTTAAAGAATTTATTTTTCCTACAGAAATATTTTTTCCTAATGGCAGCATACTTATATTCAGATACCAATTAAAGGAGCACATTCACACCAAGATGGAAATTGACCCAGACTTAGAAAGAAGCTTACCTTCACCTTAAACTAAAATAAGAAAATGTCAAGCTTTAGCAGCCTCTTTTCTTTGCTCTCTCTGGGGTCAGTTATAAAACCCCAGAACGTTTAATCCTGAGTGTCAAAAATACCAGAATAGGATCAGTCACTTCTAGCAAACCCAGATGATTTACATATTTTTTAGTGGTTAGTTAAAATGTATTTTTATGCACAATGTCCCATATATGTTTATCCGTTGCACTTAATGCATATTTCTTACTTGAAATAATTTTGACCTTTGGCCTTCCAGTTCCCTTTAAATTATACAGTGCATCTCTGTTTTACTTTGCATGTAAAGTGAACTGCACAGAACATGATTTTGTCATTCACAAAATTCACCGTTTCACGGGAAAAATATTTAAAAGTAAATTCAATATAGAGTAGGTCTTCATCCCAGAAATATCAGGGATTATCAAGATTTTTTTTTTTAATAAAACCGGAATCTATGACTCCCAGATCACAGATTTCAGTGTGAATTTTAACATTAATTAATGGGAGCAGGATTGAAGCCTTGAGCTTCCCTAAAACCCCACACTGGGGGGATTGATTTTAAACTCAAAGCAAATTAACTGCTGTGGAGAGAGTACAGAATAAGAAAAAAGAAAATCTTCTTTTGTATTATTATATTTCCCATGCCCACGGTGAGTGTTTTATGTCTCTGTAGCAGAGACAGTATCTTCTGCAATTATTATCATCTTCAAATTAATTGTCATAGAGAATTAAATGCTTTTATTTTGTACGGCTCTTCACAGGGTGAATTTTATGGAGAAAGATGAAATTTTAAAAGATTTCTGGAAATATATCAACCAAAATACAAACCACTGAAGATTTTATTAGGTTTGATTCAGGGGAGAACTTTGACTCTGAAATACGCTGGAGGAGAAACGTGTGGGCAGCGCGTGTCCTGAGGAATGTCCGCATGGGCTTCGCTCCCACTGAACGAAGCCAAGAGTCCAACATGCTTTGTGAACGGACGTTCAGAAAAGCTATTTTGGATTGATCAAAATTGTTTTACAGTGGAAAACCATTTTTCCTTGAACTGAGGTGTTTGATTAAACCTGATTAAATAATGTGCAAATGTTTAAATTTGGGAAAAAAAAAAAAAAGCTTTTTTTCTTAAGTGAAAATACCCCATTATGAATATGGCAGAGTAGGAGCATTTTGATAATGTCAGCCTTCTCTCTGTGTTCTTCTGGAAATGAAATTCCAGCCAAATGTCCTCAATTTCATGAAGTGTTTCAATTTTAACTGGAGTGTATTTTCCAAAGGATACCACATTTTTTTCCCCCCCTTTCTGTCTCATTCTGGGCATCTGAACTAGGTCTTGGAATTGTTCATTGTGAACCATTATCCCTTTTTTCCTCTGCTCAGTTAAGCATACTCTACCATTTAATTTTATGAGTAAAGAAGAAAGAAACCAAAAGAGAATTTGCTATTGGTGGGACAAAAATAATGGCATTTCAAGCGTTTCCATGAAAGCAATGTGACATGACAAATTTTAAGAAGCTGTGTGAATACTATTAATATTTATGATGCACTCAAGAAAGGAGCTATTGTGTGCCACATCCATCAAAGATAAGAATTGTATTCAACTGTGTTGGGTGATAAACATTGAATGACAATAGCTAGAGATTATATGAGGGATTTCATACTCATGTTTTATGCCTGCTTGAGTAAAAGCACCATGTTATTCCACTGTGAAGCAATAATTTTCTTTCATGAAATTAGATACACTTGCTGATACTTGTTACAACCATAGTCCAAAACATTAATGAATATGCAGGAAGTGCTGATGCCAAGTCCTTCAGAGATCCTGCTGCAAACGACTCAGGATCAAGTCCTAAAGGCAGTATTTTCCACTAATCCTCCTCTTGGAAATCACTCTGAAGCTCACCAAATTGCAGTCATTTGACCGCATATTGCTAGTTGTTTGCAGTTTGGATGCATGCTAACAACTACCCCGTGAAACCAAGGGCTTTCCAGCATAGCAAGCTGGCTTTTTATATCCCGTGTTTCTCTTTAAAAAAAATTCCCCCTCCCCACCACTAGGAATGGGGCAGAATGGCCTGTGCAGTGGGAACGCCTGCTCTGATCCCACACCAGCATCTGTCTTTAGATAATGTGCCCATGAATGTCCTAAGCTTGGCATCACTTTTCTTCATTGTCATCACTGTAAAATGCAGTTTTGTAACTAATTAATGATCATCCAGGCAAACAACTGCTGGGGAGAGATAAAGGGACATCTCTCCCCACTCTTGGTCTTAAACACTGCACGTCTCCTCCCTGCGCCACGTGGCCATGCCTGGCAAGCTGCGTGGTGTCGTCCTTCCCCGCTCCCGGTCGATGTTGGGTCTGCTCCTGTGATTAATCTCTCTGACACAGAGGCTGCGTGCATTGCCACTTCCATGGTCCTTCCGCCCTGCCGTCTTATTTAAAGCGTAATGCTCTGGAGATACTTCTTTCTGAAGATTGGACTAGTGATGCCTGAATTCTGCACTGCACACCCCCATCTTAGGAAAAAACCTGTAATTCAGAGTTGATTGGTGAATACCCGTAGCATCTTAGGTCAGGTGTTTCTAAATGAATCTGTATTTGGAAGAGTTAACATGCTGTCCATATATCAAGGGTAGGAGGACATCCAGGTATTCTTGCAGCCAGAGTGATCTCGGGTCTCTGATCCATGTGGAGAGTTGCTATTCTTAGAAAACCCTCTCCAAGGACGCACAGGCACTAAATTCTTGTTAGAAGTGGTTCTAATAATAAATGTGCAGAGGAAAATGCTAAGAGGTGCTCTTCCACTGAGCTGATGGGGCTGTGCTGCCTCTGGAGGCCTGTTTGGTTACCTCCGTTCCTCTAGGTTTGCTGCTTCTATCTTTATGAAAAATTTGCTGATGGGAGTTCACTGTAAGCTGATGGAGGGATCCCTTGACAGACTATCAAGAGTGGTAGGACCTCCTGCAGGCCAGGAATTAGGGCACAGCAAATCTCTTGACAGAGTGATTGCAAGAGGGATGAGTTGAGCAAAACTGAAGTGATTTTTGTGAGCAGTACGGACCATTAACAGAACCCAGACTGGGGAAACATAGTGTGCTGGATGGAGCTACAAAGCTTTTACTTTGTCTACCTAAAATGAGACTCTCCTTGTTCCTTAACAATTACCCAATAATTTGGCTCATCCGTAATTTTTTCCAGAGTGCTCATTCTGGTTTTATTGCCAATTAACTTATCATTCCGGTCTTGGTCTATAGCTGATTGGCCAGTAATTTGAACTAAAGCCCTCATCAAAAGGGCATAATTTGTAAAACAGAGAAGAAATCTCAGAGATA
Organism: Dromas ardeola; assembly: GCA_013398915.1. Lineage (NCBI taxonomy): Eukaryota > Metazoa > Chordata > Aves > Charadriiformes > Dromadidae > Dromas > Dromas ardeola. Next base: position 133,812 of record VYZM01009993.1, on the reverse strand, counting down.
CTGAAATTACTGTTAATTAAATCAGCACATGAACATAATGGGCACACGTGAACAAAATTATGTTTGTTTTTGAGCTGTTCTGCTAGCTGGAGAGTAAGTCTTATTAGGACTATTTAATTGTCAGCCTGTATTTATAATACATACAGCGTGCTGAGTCCCTTCTGCATTAATTAATTTTGTATTGTGTATACATGTACAAGTGATACATATAGTTCTTAGCTTATGCAAACAGACCATATTCTTGCCAAGCAGATGCTGTACTATATTTCTTGTGCATATGTTGCAGTGAAAGCTTTTCTTTTTAAATGGTCATTTGTATTTAACGCAACTCTTGTTCAAAGCTGGCATTGACCTTAGTGTAGTTATTTCTGATTTACATTGCCCCAGTATCAGTTAAGCTTAGGAATTATTTTACATGTAATTTCTATTTTTTTAATTCAATTAAAATAGCAGAGCAGAGCAGCAATCGGAGAGCTTTAGAAGTTGTAATGTAGCCTATAAACAACTATTGTGTATAAAGAAATTTCTTCCAAAGGTGCCTCAGCTTTACTGAAAATGCTAAGCTACAGCTTCATGGAGATAACCAAGATACTCTAACACGGTGCTTTGCGACAGCTTTGTAATACTCTGTGTTGCTCGGTTCTGAAGTTCTTGAATTAACAGTTTCACAACTCTGCCTCCTGTGGAGCTGGAAGGCAAAACTGCGTTTCGTACTGGTTGGCGCTTGTCTGTGAGCTCGGTCAAGTTCAGTCCAAGGCAGGGGTCAACACTCCGTCATGGGGGTGGCAGGAGTAAGGGCATCAGCACTGATGAGGGCAGAGAGGAGCAGGCGTTGCAAATTCCAGGTTATTTGGGAGGTAATAAATGCATTCCCTGCCGTGGCTAGAGGAAGAAATGGATCCAGTGAGTTTCAAGGGATGAAAGGTTGGCATCGCGCCGAAATCTGTGGTCAAGGACAGGGAGAAGCTCATCGAGTTTTGCATAATCTTTGGGACCTTCTAATTCTGGGTTGGTAAATGCATTGAAATGGCAATGACTCTTGTCATTCTGGCAATGACTCTTGTCATTCCAGCTTGCTTTTCGTAGCTTCTGGGAATACCACTGCCCAAAATCTCAGTGCCAGGAGACCAATACTGGCAGGGCTCCTGTACCAGAGCATGGGAGAGAGCCCAAACCTGCTCTTCTCAATTCCTGCAGAGGAAGAACCTTGCCCTGACTTACACACTGATCACAGCCAGTATTTGCTGTTGCTGCTTGTGCAGCCTCCCAGTAGGGCTGTAGTAAAGAGTAGGAGGAAAAAGGCAGAGAATATAATTCCAAAATCGCGCTTCATTTATCCCCATTCCTGCACGTGTCCTTTTTCCTCATGTTGTGGTCAGGAGCAAGCTAATTCCTGTAGTGTTGCCCTGGCTCTGCGAAAGAGGAGGAGCCACAAGAATTGAAGTTTGATAGGAAGAAAATGCGGAGCCATTTGGACACTGCAGCATTTTGCTGTGCCAAGCATGGGTTAACAGGCTTGATGTACTTCATGTTGCTAGAGATTTAAGTGACAAACAGAATATTTGATCTCTGTCTCTCATTAGTGTGTCACTTCTTCCTTAGAGTATGGATGTCAAAATGCATTTGATCTGCTGCAGAGTTAAAAACACTCATTGTTTCAGCCTCCATTTTGAAGCTCACCTAATGAAGAGCAAATTTCAAAGAGAAAAATATGCCATTGAATTCTGTGTCAGAATAGGGAGCTGTAATGGTTGTTTCGCGTTTTGTCTCTAGATTGCCAGCTCAAATCTAACTCCGCTGATAGAAATCAGAGATGTTTGCCATGTAATATTACCTGGTTTCTAGGGACCAGCACTTAATGTTAAAAGCAAAACTCCAGCCCTATGAAGAGTGATAGTCTTATGACTGTGAAGCACTGTGAGCCATGTTTATAGAAGTTGAGATGAGATTTTCAAGAGCATCTCATGGCTGGATTTCTGAAAGTTATTAAGATACCAGGCTACAGATAGTCACTGCATGAGATTTTTGAATGGACATTGCTGTTTAACTCTGTTAGACACCTCTCTGCAAATTGTGGCTCTTACAGGTACTAAAGAAGGGTATTTTCAGTGTACTTTCAGTGAGTTATGTCTGTCTAAGTCAGCCCAGGTGCATTGACAAGAGGACAGGACAGTGACACTGTGATAGCGGTGAGCAGAAGCTCAGCTGCCCGGTGGTATCAGGAGTCCTACCTGGGCTCCCCGGCACCTCAGAAGAACATCCTTCAAGTGGTGGGACGTGGGAGCTTCCTAGTGGGGCCAGTGCTGAGAATGGAAAAGGGACCACATCTTACATGATGCTGGGCAGTATCTTTTAGTCAAGTACTGATGTTGCAGAGATTTTAAGAGAGTACGTAACTTAGTGTGGAAAGGAGAGACACAAATACTTGTTTTCATTTCAGGCAAATGGCACATTTTTCCAGTTTTCCCCCAGTTCAGTTATTGCTTTCCCCCCCCCTCCGCTTGTGGGCTTTTAAACTCAGCGGGAGGAGGGAGGATGTACTTCCCACTTCCATTCGAGTTTATGGACTGTGAGGAGCAGCCTGCTCTCGCTCCCTCATTTTGAACTTTTCCTACTCTACTCAAATAGTCACAAAATGGGTATAACTTCAACGGTTAGGGCAAGGAGGAGACTTGGGTCCAGTCTCTTTTCCAGTTACTTTTCTAGAAGTTTTTAATGCACATATGTATTTAGTGACTTTAGTTGCTCGGCCTAAAAGGAGCCTGTGAAATTATTTTTACTGGGGTATTTGCAGTAAGAGTGTGAGTAGGAAGTGACCAACAGGTAGTTTATAAAAATAAGTGTGTTAGAGATCTATAACACAGCTACAAGTATTATGATAAATTCCCAGAAACACGTGCATGCTTGAGCTTTTATAGAACAAATAATAGCATTCACATAGGTTCATATTTATCAGTTATTTTCAGTTGTAAATTTGCCATTTAAAATTTAGAATTAGTTATTGCTTATAAATTGCATAGGTTGTTTTCTTAAACATAACTTATATTAAAAAAAGAGCTGCAAATGGTTTGGGTTGGTTTTTTTTTTTTTTTCAGTAAGAGCACTTTTGCACTGTTGCTAGTTACATGATTATCTGCTCAAGAAAAGAAGAACAACCACCCCAATGGTCTCCACAGGTTATATCCCATAACGTGAATTTCAACCCACAAGTTAGAATAGTTTTGTTTGGTGAAAACATATTCAGGTTACGAATTATTCACAGAAGCTGATAAATGAGTACATTTTCAAGTTTTCCTAACTGGTCATGATCAATTCACAAAGAGGAAAAGGAATGCAAAATTCATCAAATAAATTATTCATTATATTCACTCAGCTATAGCTAACAGTGAATTGTCTAGACAGTAATTACTAATTTTTAACCTATGTATGTTCACATAACACTGTTGTGTGAATAGCTTCAGAATACAGCACCTTGAGATAATAGTAGTGGATGTAAGTCAACTAGCAGGTGATTTTAATTGGGAAATTATATTGGATTTTTCTATTGAACTTCCATAAAACATTACATAAATATTGAATCTTCTTAAATGTTTTTCTCCGGTTGAAAATATAGGCACACAGAGTTCTGTGCTAATTTGATCAGTGGATAAGCAAACAATTTTTTTTTTTTTTTTTTTTTTAAATTTCCCTGTAAAATTCTCCAAAGAACCATTAAATTCAGGATACAGAAGGATTTATAAGGAGTCTGATGCAATAACAATGTTTTCCATTTCAGTGATGATTTTCCACTAACTAGTTTGTATGGCTTCTTGAGGGGGGTTCATGTCTATCTGTTTCAGTTTACTGGCGTGCTGTAATGCACTCCCGACGGCACAAGGAACAGAAACCTTGGTCCTTCCCCTTTATTGCTATGGCAAAAAATCAAGACTTTGGGGGGATTCCCTTTGTTTCCTAGGTGATGCAAATACTCTGCAGTGGTGGATCTCACCTCCTGCTTAGCTACCAGCTGCCTGGGGGATGTGGTTGCTGGGATTTGCGTGGTGGAGCTGGGGCTTGAAAGAGGACCTCAGAAGAGTTTCACAAGAAGATACTAGGCCACAGCTGTTGGCAAGCTGGTGGTGGTCCTGCGGGTCCCTCAGCACTCAGCAGTGGCACAGATCTGTGCTACCGATTGTCAGGCTTGTGGGTGTGACAGTGAAGAAAACAGGCTTTTATATTCCTTTGACTTTCTTGCAGAAATCTCTATTACTATTACATTTCATTAGAGAAGGGTTAGATTGAAAATAAAGCAGAAAATCATAATCTCGAATGGATTTGTTATTGAAGAACGTACCCTGTGGACTAATTGCAAATTAATAATTTTGTGGTGCTCAACTGCTCTGAGTTGATCAGAAACTGTCGTTTATAAAACTCCTCCGTTTCACTCAGGGTAACATGCCTTAGGAGAAAAATAGCAGGAAACCCACACAAACGACTGGACGATGCAAAAACTAGGACATTGTAAAAGAATATTTGCATTAAATTTTAGTTTTGTGTATGTCAGTTTAAGCTACATCCTTCGGGGTATGGTTTGTAGAGAGGTGCATTAAAAACTAACCACGTGTAACTCCCATTAACCCTAATACAAGCTCTGATTCTGACTTCCTATGTGCTTAATGTTATCTTAATGCAATTTGATTTGATATTTAATTGCAGTAATTTAATTAATTGTTCTGTAAATAAAAAGGCTAAGTTGTTCCCTCCTACACACACAGATATGCACAGCAAGCAGCTCTAGTGGCTCCTGTGAGACTTAAATTTATGTGTCTTAGAGCAGAATTTAACCCTAAGGATGTATGATAAAATGCCCAAATCCCAGAATTACACTGTAATGGTGTTTGGATTGGAAATGTTACAGTATTAGTTCAAGCTTACAGGAGGAGAGTGGCATTTAAAAACCAAACCTAGAGATTTCTCCCTAATACTTCTCGACAGGATAGGTCACAGAATTGCTTCCTTGTACAACAGGATTCCATTTAAAGTAGTTTACAAAGATTTAGTTATTAATAAAACTGTTATTAATTGGATAACCTGCTATTAAAATTGTTACAGAATCCTATTGGTCCAATGGGTTACTTACAAAGCTTATAGGCGTTTATAATCCTTCTATTGATGTGCCTATAACCTTCTCTAACACGTGCTACTCATGTCTGTTGCACACTTAAAATGCCTATTAAATATTGATTAGTCTCCTTATAAACCATTTATAAATAGAAGCTTGTAATATAAAATGTAACCTAAAATCATTAAGGCTACATGGTGTGCAAGTTAATAGTAGCAATCTTGAAAAGATAGGGAGTGCATGAATTAAGGCAATTTATAGTTCATAAACTATTTTCATAGTACAAGACAGTGAAGCTCCCATTGAAGTCAGGGAGTTCTGATAGCATCTACTGAAGCTTTTGCTCTTTTTTAAAAATCCATGTATATACAAGAGTTGACACAATGCAATTTCAGATGTACCAGGTAAGCTGTATTCTTTTTCCGTGTTTTTTAGGATAGAGTAGAGCTGTGTAAACTGCAGCTCCAAACATTTATGCAAAGGAAGATGTATTCACGTATGGAAAAGAGGTCCACGTTCCCTGGTGTTGCTGCTGTAAAATGCATAGATATTCTGCTGATGTTAATGGAATTATACCATGTTCTCTATCTAATAAATCACAGACAGCTGTTTCTAAATCAGCCCCTAAACTGAACCAAATTCAGCATAAGTAGTGTCCTACTTCAGCGTAATTGCCCGCTGTTAAGCTTGGAGGTAAATTACTTTTATGTCCTTTCAAATCCAAAGCTGGTATACGGGAAATCTGAGTAAGACCCTTTGCCTGAATTTGCCTTGCCCTGAGTTTGCATTGCCATTTAACTTAGTATTATTGCAGATACCCCTACTTTAAAAGTAGGTTTTATTTTGGAAATGGCCCTTGGCCCCTAAGGATAGAGCAGATTTGTGTGTACCACCATTCTGTTGTGATTAACAGGATATTTAGATAGGCAAGAGCCAACTCTGGTCCAAAGGCTGATGTACTCTGAAAACCTACAAAACACTGACATTCAGTGTGGGAATGACAAGTACAAAAACCTCAGGCAATAACGGCAATCAGCAGGCCTTTTCGTTATGCAAAGGAAAAAAATCAGATAGATGGAAACAACAATAAACCAACAATGATTCAGAGTGCCTTCTTTCAGAACATCTCTTGCAATTTCCAGCTGCCTTCCTTCTTTGTCACATCTCACTTCTCAGATAAACAGCAGAACTGGTCAGGATCTTACTTTGCCTTTGCAGTTTTCACTCGTTACTCAGTGTCTGTACCTGACCCCCAGCTCTTAAAAGCCCCATAATTAAGCAAATTCCAAAGAGGATTACCATTGAGAATCAGAGGATATAAATGTGATTTAGCATGGAGTGCTGAGCATGACAAATCATTTTTGTGCCTATGCCTTACTTGTTCTGAAATGAGTTTCATTTCGAAACATGGGGCAGATTCAGCGTGTTCCAGTGCCAAGTGTCAGGTGCAGCTGTGCAAGTTGTGCAGATCGGCTCTTGCAAGGCTTCCTGAGCCTGGCATACCTTTCCTTAAGACCAAAGTGCCATTTTTGTCGGCTGCTTAGTGGTGGGAGGAAATAGAGAGACATGCATGCGCAAACCAACCTCCCAGGTTATTTCATTCTCTTTGGGAGAGCTTGAATGAAAGCATTGCGTTGTAGAGGGAAAGCACGAGGACATTGCGAGTTGGACGCAGGATTCCTTATTTGTATGGCTAGAAGAGACAGGAGATCTTGATGCAAAAAGTTTCCAAAGCACGTGGTTTAAGTGTACAACGGAAGGGAAAAGCTTCTGTAATGTTTTCCTGCTATGAGTTACTCTGTGAGTTTGGCTTAGGCTTTCCCTACTACAGAAGCTGGCTAGTGTTTCATTGATAAATGAAGAAATCTCTCACATCAGAAAAGAATATTAATAGCATGCACGTGTGTGTTTGCATGTGTCTGTGTATTGAGTTGCCTTGGAAACAGTGGGAGAAAGCGCCATGAACCAGCACATGCTTTCCATTTAAGGAACGCTTGTGCTATTGTAAAACTACATACAAAAATAATCAAATTCATTCATCCATTCTGTAAGCATCTTGCTATGGAGAGCAGCGTGCAGCGTGTGGATCCCATGTAAAGATGACAGAAAGCCACTTGACTTTGCTTTTCAGCATATTGTTGAGCAAATGAGTTGACATTGGTGAAGTTGCTAATAACGTGGAAAAAAAAGTATGCAAATTATAAAAAAGATTGGCAATGCTCCAGGTGTACATTGAAGTTACTAAGATATGCAATAGACCTAGAGTATTCACATTGCAAAACAAAGTGGACAATTTTACCTTACATATAAGAACAGCTGTTTCAGCATATTGGCCTCAAAGACAGGATGTTGAAACAGCTGTCCAAGTGTTTTGGAGGTTAATTTACTCAATTAATCATTGTGTATTTTTTCTCAATCTGCAATAATGTTCGTACCGTTCCTTGCGGGCATGTGAACAAAATATTAAATACAAAGTTTTAGTCATCAGTGAAATGCATATCAGAAAACTTTGCGTGAGAAGAAAATCTGTCTTCAGAGTGAGACTGGGTCTTGTTGCCAACACAGATGCTGATCTCAGCAGCCAAGTTATGGTGTTTTTTTAAACATAAATTTCAGGGGAGAATCACTATCAAGATAAGTCTGTGAGACACAAAAAGCCTGGACTTCTGCATGAAGTTCTGTGAAATATGTGAATAAGGACATTTTCCGTTAGCTGGTGTTTCTAAGCCATCTGGGAGCTCCCACCTTGAGTCACCTGCAAGCTGCAATTTCACGTGGTCTACACCAAAACTCTTTGGGCTACAGCCTGGAAGTGCAAACCAGCTAAACCATTTTGGTCTCTGATAAATAGCTGAGTGCTGCCAGTGTGGAGACTGCACGGCAACCTGAATTGTCTCACTCTGGTGCATTTGGGCATGTGATGCTCAGGACCGCGCGCAGAGCAGCACGGTGCTTTCCTCATTATCCGCACAAGAGCTCCTTGGAGCAGCTGGAAGTCACACGTCAGCTGCTTTCATGGGGTGCTGCAGAGGCGAGAACTAGAGAGATGCCGTACAATTAACACAGGTGTGGTTGTAAGTGTCAAAAATAATCTTCAATGAGACTTTGACCTGGAGAGAGGTGCGTTCTCAGGTGTGTTGTGATCTGAAAATCACGTGCACACGAAACGGCTACTGCTCCCACTTCATCTGAATTCATTTTGCAACACTTTATCAATGAAATTCTAGAACCTAGCACATTGTCTGCATATTCACTGCCATCGAATTGCAGACAGCCACTGTCAGAAAAATCCTCTGGCAATCCATTTGACCAGAAAGAGATAAAATCTAAACATAATTTCCAACCTTTCTAAATACCACTGCACATGTAAAAATAGCAAAATCTTTATATATCATATCCCAGTCCACCTTTCATGTCAGTGTTTTTTTAATCAAATGTGGGGTTTCTGGCTTTGTTTTCCCCAAGAGACCATGCGGAATAAGTGGGATGAGTTACCATAAATTTGGTGAAATATAGACTAGAGCAGCTACGCACAGCTATGCTTAATGGGGTTCTAAAGTCTGTTCCTCTGCACTAATTTTCCCAGATTCTAGGTTTATTCCCATCTGCACTGAATAGCAATGCATGTTGGAATAAGGCTTTTTAGACTGAAACTCTGTTTATGAGATTCTTGGCCAAGAAAAGAGGGGGGGGAGGGAAACAAACCAAAACAGGAATGCTGCTGCAAGCCATGGCTGCCTGGAGACAGCGCTGTCAGATGGCTGCCTTGTGAAATGCTTCTGCGTAACATGTCTGAGGCTGACTCTGTCTCAGGCTGTTTGTCAGCCTCAGCAGCGACACAGCCCAGCGCCACTTGGCCAGGAAACTTGCACATCGTCTTCCCTTCCACTCCTGTCACAACTTGTCATTAGGAAGAAGTAAGGTCGCAGTTTTATTTTGGGTTGTTCTCTGTAATAGCTTTTGTCAGATTGCATTGGATATGTTTACAGGAGTTCAGTTACAACACTACTGGGGGGGAAAATCCAAAACTAAATCAACGACAACTTGCACAATTCCCTTCATTAACAAAGGGGAAGAAAAACAGTATTAAAATGCCAGGTACTGCTGCATTTAAGAGAGTGTAACCTTTGGGCAGTTAGTTAAATGTCAATGTCATTTAACAAAAAATGAAAAGCAAATGGAAAAATATGTTTGATGTAGTTGTTGTGGTCCTGTGACTTTAGAAGCTGGGCATTGGTTGAGCATTTTGTATCATATTGGCCATGAAAAGAACAAACATTTGTCCTTCAAAACTAACGTGCAGTAAAGTAGGAAAATGTGGAGTGAAACTTTTTGATCATCTTTTTCTGCTTTTTGTTACAAGGTGCCTTCTGGCAATAATTCTTGGGCTTTTGGAAAATGATGAAGTTGCATCATAGCAAAGGAACAAAGATGTATTGAAACATAGTTTTTGTTTCAAGATCCAGTTTGTCTGTTTTCAGATCATTCCTCTTGCCTAGAAAAATTGAAAATTCAGTAGCGTAAATGAGACACTTTACTCCCCATGTTCTCACTAATTTCTTCGTGTTGACTTTCTTGTTCCCAGACCCAGGTTCAGCTTTTTTAGATTAATATTCTCACCTAGGTTCTGCATTCGTATCTTCATGGTGTGGATTTAAACATGAACACGTTTCAATTGTGACATGATCATTGATTTTATTCCTAAAGTGTTGTCTGTCAAAAATCTGAGGAGAGCACGTTGAGGCTGTGCTGAGATGGTGTGGGAAGAGGTGTGGTATGGGGAGATGTTCCATCTCTGGGTCCTCAGCTCACTGCGAGGTCACAACACGCGCAGCTGCAGAGCTGAACTTCCTTTGCTGTGTTGCTGTTTATGTTCTTATGAAGTAGATGTTACTGGTCTTTGAATGACAGAGTTTATAATTTGATTTATGTAACGCCATCCCTTTCTGGAGGAACACTTTGAAAACAAAATGTGGGAAGTACTGGCCCACATCTGTGCTGTGCAAGCGCGTTTCAACCACCGAGGAGGCGAGATGTCATCAGGGAGGGAGAACGTGGCTGAATACTTCAAGGTGTAACAAAAGAAGGGAAAGAGTCAAAATTATGAGGAGAAGCGGAAGGTGAGGAGAGCTTGCTCTTTTCTGTGTGGTAATTGTGTAGGGGTGCTTTCAACTGAAAGCACTTTTGAGCTGGAATTCTGTGTTACATTTACAAAGACCTTTAGGTGCAACACTTTTTCCTTCTTTGTCAATCCTTCGCTAAAATGATGTGTCAAAATGCCAGAGAACCTTATCTTTTCTTAAGCTGTGTCTCCTGTAAAAAGCATCCTGCCTTGTATTCGTCTGTCCATTTAGCAGGAGCAATGACTATGCAGCAAGAGGTCCCCATCAGCTGCAGTACGAGAAGGAATATGGCATTAGACCTGGCCTTCTTCCCACCTTACAACAGAAAACAATTTGACATTGGTACTGCAAAAGAAGAAATAAATGTATTATCATTTGGAAATCTGCCCATTTTTAGAGGAAAAGTAGAGAATGAATGGTTAACACAGAGAATTTTAAGGAAGATAAATTTCCCTAATGGAGGCGAATAGCAAATGTTCATTCCATTTGAACAGTCCAGTAGTGGTGATCTAATTTCTCTTTGCAACTGAGTCCGGCTGTGTAATTTTGTGTCTCGCACAAAATGTAAGTAAAAGTAAAATGGCAGCAAATGGGAGGCGTTTTCCTCCACCGAGATAGTTCTTGTAGGTGAGTTCTTCAGCATGAATTGGGTAATTCTCTTTTTCCACTCTTGCTGTACCTAGTTTATCTTTCTGGAAGATCAGTATTTTTCCCATTACTCATAATGTAACAGGTTCTAAAGAAATAGATAGTAAAGTTTGAATTCGAATAATGTCTTAATGACTTCTAAAGGCTAATTCTGAAGATAATACTTCGGAAGCAAAGATAGAGGTCTTTTTTTCATTTTCTTTCTGTCCTTAAGTGCTTTTTGTTGAGATGGAAAACCGAGTCAGCCACTACTTTGTATAGTTTGCAAACAGTTTAAAACTGAAAGTTTTAAAACTACGTTGGAGTCCCTCCTCAAACTGAGTTTGGTGCTGAGGGACAAGGATAAGGAACCATTGTTAAAATTCTTTATCAAAGAAACATGCGGTGATTTTTATATATACTTGCTTTCATAGAATAATAGGTGGAAGACCTTTGTCTATTTACAGAATGCTTCTATCAAAACCCAATAATACTGTCACTTTCTATTTCTATTCCTGAGAAACATTAATGTCATCCCCCTTGTCTGCTATTGTCTTGCCCCATTTCAAACCACCTGTGAGATGACATCGGAAGCCCTCTCAAAGTGGAACGTTTTGCAATAGTTTCGTATTAAGAGGTATTCTGTGATTTTTCTCTTGAGTGCATTCATCTATCTGTGGCGTTAAAGTATACGCGAGTGTCGTGGTTTAACCCCAGCTGGCAACCAGGCCCCACGCAACCACTCGCTCACTCCCCCCAGCTGGCACAGGGGGGAGAATCGGAAGAGTAAAAGTGAGAAAACTCATGGGTTGAGATAAAGACAATTTAATAAGTGAACTAAAGCTGCACACACAAGCAAAGCAAAACAAGCAATTCATTCACTGCTTCCCACGGGCAGGCAGGTGTTCAGCTGTCTCCAGGAAAGCAGGGCTCCATCACGCATAACGGTTACTTGGGAAGACAAACACCGTAACTCCGAACGTCCCTCCTTCCCTTCTTCTTCCCCCAGCTTTATACACTGAGCATGACGTCCCATGGCATGGAACATCCTGTTGGTCAGTTGGGGTCAGCTGTCCCAGCTGTGTCCCGTAACAACTCCTAGTGCCCCCCCAGCCTACTTACTGGTGGGGTGGGAAGCAGAAAAGGCCTTGACCCTGTGTAAGCACTGCTCAGCAGGAACAAAAACATCGCTGTATTATCAACCCTGTTTTCAGCACAAATCCAAAACATAGCCCCATACTATGAAGAAAATTAACTCTATCCCAGGAAAACCAGCACAGATAGTATGCCATTATCATTTTCCACTTAAGAAAGGTGACAAGCAATAAAGTAATTCTTTCTTTCCTTGCATCTGTAACTGGTTGCTTTATTTGTAGCCCTCTATATTTCTTTATAGTCACTGATACTTGTTTTGCTGCACAGCTGAATTTCAGTTAACCAACCAATAAATTAACTGTTTGAGATGATGCATGCTCAGCATTTATTTGTTATGCAAAAAGGCCGTTTAGTAGGAAAGATGTGGGAATTGGTATTTAAACTGTACAGAACCAACAGCCTGAAGACAGCAAGTTTAAGTGTAACCTCTCAGAAAAAGCATGGAACTAGGCCATTGAGAATATGGATTCCATTTCTTGATCTGTCGCTGGCCTGGTGGGATTTCTTCTGCCTCAGTTATTTTAGCTGTATAATGAAGATAACCGTCCTGTTGTCCTTGGTAGAGCTGAGAACTGGTTTTGAAGTATTGTGGAAAGACAAGGTACTATAAGGAGTAATTCAAATAAATCATTCAATATGTAATTTTTAGAACAGGTGAAAGAGAGACAGGGGAAAAGAAGAAAAATTAAATAGTTTGATCCCAGTATCACAGGACTTTTACACTTGTGTTACTTCATGGTCTTTATTATAATTACTTCCTCTTGCACCAGTCTAGCTGAGAGCAGAATCCAGTCAGTCTTTTTTTTTTTTTTTTTTCCTCACAGGTTCTTAAAACTTTCTTTAGTTTGAGGAACTGTGTCTCCTAAAAACTGGTTGACTCTGAAAAAATACTGATGTTCTGAAAGCAGTAGCTCAGCTTTTGAAACACAGATGGTATTGTCCTAGTCTGCAGGAAATAAATACACTGCACAAGAGTTCACTGAGAAATTCAATCATGAAAACAAAAAAGGGATTTCATTATGAACTTGAATAAAAAAGAGGTTGTTCTTTATAAAAGCTGAGCAAAAAAGGAAATAATCAGACATAGGGGCATGTCAGAACAAGGCAGAGCTTCTGAACAGGTACAAGGTGACCAGACTGAAAAATTAAAATGGGAAACAGAATTCAAGCCAAGAAGAAGTAGAGGAAGGAAGAAAAAACCTCCAGTAGTCCTTAGATCAGTCAGAAGACTCTCAAAAACTCACCTCAAAAAAATCAATATTCTCATTTGAAAAAATTCATGATTTTTAATTTTCACTTTTTTCAAAAGAAAATATTCTCAAAGGTGTCTTTTTTATGCTTTTTGATTTTTGTCAAGAAACTTTTTTTTCCTCCTTGTCAAAAAAGTTTCCAGGCAGTTCTGAACACAGGCAGGAGACATCTTCTGTAGTGTTTAAGTAGAAAGTAAATGTTGAAGACTTGAAAGGCAACACTTCGTTCAAGTGGAGTGGCAGTGCCAGGATAAGCAATGTACAGTTGATGGATGGTCCCAAAATCAGTGAATAAAACCCCAGGAGGCCCTGAGTGTGCAAGGATAGTAAAGGCTGATGCCTGGACTGGCTACAGATATGTTCTTCTGCTTTTAATTATCACTGCTTCGAATACAGCAGTAGGCAGCTTTATGAAGCAAAGTAGCTCAAAGGCAGGGTTGTATCACCTGTGAAGTCTATGTCACTGTAGGAAACATGCAGTGGTGTAAAAATTTTAGTAAAGGAGCTAACAGTAATGTATAGGCACTGATTGTTTACAATTTTGAAAGCAGGAAGGGATGGAGTTTCTCTCCCTTAATTCTAGACATCAAGTCTAAACGAGACATCTGAGCCCTTTCATAGGCAATGGAGGGAGATAAAACTTCCAGAGTGTCACTTTTGCTGTCCCAAGACATGTGCCTGAGACAGGAACTGCCAGAGAATGAATCACTCGCCGCAGGCACTTCGGGGGGAGAACAGCCTTTCTGAGGGAGCGCAGACAGTGGGAAACCGTCTGCTTCCAAAGCGTTTGCTCTCTGAAAAGCCAGTCCTGCAGCACATCTGAGAGTAGCCGAATGCAAGCCCATGAAATTACTTAAATAGCTAAAATAAGTAAGTACAACAGTCTGGTCCTGACAGATAAGGCAGACCATCTTCAAGAAAAAAAAAAAAGAAACTTCTTTGGGTAAGGCATGGGTCTTTCCTGTTAGACCCATGTTCTTTGGAAAATGATATCCTCCTTTTGCAGGACGATGAATGTGAGCATCTAGTAGATCTCTATTCCATTTTAAACTCCGTAATGCGCTTCTCAAATATAGTTAATAGGTATATGTGTCTAGCTCTGACCAGAAAATATACTTCTTTATTGAATTTACTTGGTATGTTATGAGCTCTGTACTTACACCAGTGTTTGAACTATGCTGAGGGAGAAGATACAAAATCCAGTTCTTCTGAACCCCCTGTTTGGCAAATGCTAGACAACTGTCTTCTGTCAGGGCATTTCAGAGGACTTTGCACAATGTCACAGTCACTTTCCCCTGTATCTTTTTCTGTTCATAAATAGGTATTCGTAAACTGTAGCCACTCCGTGAATGGCTTAATGAAGCAAGTCACCGTGCCCGAAGCACAAAGAGAACCCATGCTCCCGGAGCGCGAGAGGATGCTCCTGCAGGATGTTGGGAAGTCGTGTAGACATGCTGTAATTAATTTGTGCATTCTTCTATAGCATTAAACAGCTGTTATTACAGAAGGACATGGATTTCTGCCCAGGTAGCACTCATGGTAGAAGATGAGCACACAGATTGCGGCAGTAAACTCATGTGATATGCAACCTTATGTTTCAGTCTCTGTAGTTTTGCACTTGTGAAACTGAAGCCTTTTCAAGCCGGTGAGTTGCCAGCTCTCCCATTGCACCGGTGGCGTAGAATTTCCTCTAGAAAATCCTCCTTCCAGCCATCTCCGAAACAAAGTGTGATGACGAGGAAAGGAATTAGGGAAATGTCTAAATTCTTAAAAATGGCCATACACAATGTTGTTAAATATTATTAAGCCTGTGGGACAAAGATACAGGGCCAGAAAATGATACCTTTGACTACTGTTGGAACTCGAGTGGATCCAATAGTTACGCTTCATACACTAGCAAAGCATGGCCTCCCTAGATTTTTTCTGTGGAAAAAGTGCCTCGAATGCCTTTGAGGAGTGTTCGTACTATTATTTCATGGCCATTTGAAAACAATCATTAGTGTATCAGCTCGTACTGAGGCTCATGTCATTGCATTTGAGTAGACAGCTCTACCCATTTTGTATCCTCTTGAATTCAGGGGAACGCTGTTTGATTTCAGTGAGAGGTGACCCACAATTTTATTAAGTCAGAACATGATCATATTTTTCTGGAATAAAAAAGGAAAAAAACCAACATCTTTAAATGAACTGTGAGATTCTAAATATGCTTAAAAATGGGTACTTACTATTGAGAAGAACTGCAGAAGTCTGTCAGATGAATGCTCAGGTACTGTACAGATCTCTAAACATAGTGTAAAATCCAGTATGAAATTCCAGTTTACCGTATTTTAAGGCTGACTTTAGGTCCTGTATTTCTTGGTGTACTAAAAGGTCCTGAAACACAAGCTGGGAATTCTTGGTGCCTCTGTTCTCTGTGCAGACAACTAAAATCAGACGCGTGATAGTTGCTCTCCAGCTGTAAGAATTTCCCCTTCATTCTACCTTGAGCAAGCACTTCAGAGCAATGGTGTCATGATGTTTAACACAGCAGGTTTGGAGAATAAGCTCTACTGGGACATAATGGGCTGAAGCAAAATAGCATGAGCCTGGTCCCAGGAAAGGTCTTTTGCTCCTGCAGAAGGCACCGGTACTTAGTGGAGATGGTGGAGGCTGCCTGACAGGTTGCAATTACTTCTGCCAAGTGCACCAGGCTGTGTTCTGAACCTTTGCTTAATGGGGGCAGATCTGTTCGGAGTTATAAAAAATAAAATAAAATTGCCTCAGGTCATAGATATGACAGTATCTGTGCTTCTAATCAGGTTTCACCTTCAGCAGCAGGTTTTGCTTATTCATCCTACATAAACCTCAAAATGAGCTGAATTTCCTTCATAAAAAAACATGGAAATGGAATAAATCTCAGCTTTAGTTTCCATGAACTCCAGGACAGAATTACCACGCCGGCTGATTGCATGGGCCAGGTACTCTCTGCTAAGGAAAGAGCTTCCTTCAGACTATCTGTGGCAAAAAGACAAGTTATGAAATAAGATTCCACTTTGGAGTCTCTGTATCGTGCTTTTTGTGCTATAGCAAATTGGTTTTGCAGCACACACTGTAATATACATCTAGAATAATATTCAATTAGGCTAATAGTAGCTGCTTACATTGTTCTGTAAGAATTGGTGATTAAGAACCTCTCTGTATGGTTCAATCTACATTAATTAATTTCTCCTGCAGAATATATGCACCTGCCTGTTCTTCTGTTGGGATCCCAGTATGAAGTAAAGCTATTATGCAGGTAAACAAAAGGAGATAAAGGATGACCTTTAACTTTGACACGATAGCCTGCAGTATGTGTGATTTGCCATCTGTCATAACCGATCGCTCCCAATAACGATATGCTGGATAAGAAACTGAAATGAGGAAACAGCCAGAGACAGAGGGAGGTTGGAGGGGAGCGGTACGTGTACTTGTCAGGGCAGGAGGACTCGTGTGTGGTTACGCTTTAGACCTCACTCTGACACCTGAAAACTTGGTAAATAGTTGATTCCACAAGTGGCTCCACTGAAATGAAGTTTGCAGAATAAGGAATTAGCCGTTGTTTGGCTCTTTATTAGGACTTGTAACATAACTCCTTTCACATGCATGGCCTCTGCAGACTTGAGGCAAGTCCTGGGCAGGCAGGATTGCCAGTCCAGCCCACAAGTAACGACTGATGAGCATCTGCCAAAGCAGCAAGCAGCTCTCCTGCTAGCATGACTGTGGGGTCTGGCTCCTTGGCATGAAGCGGACTGACTGTATGAATGTAGGGAAGAGTGAGGGTCAAAGAACAACGTGAGCTCTTTGCAAGATTGCTTGTTTTCTAATGTTTCATAAACACATAATCCTAGTTATTCATTCTCACCATTAGGTGACAAAATGGTATATCTCACCTGATACAATGGTGGAAAATATAAATAGCTTTGTAGCAACCAGGCTTCATTTAATATGGACTGGAAACCTAAAATGGTATTCAGCTATGAGGGGGGGAAAGTACAGAACTGCTTTGGATTATAATAATTTCAACAAAGCATCTAATTTATATATTAAGCTTGCTTAATGGACTTATATTGCCTTGTTCTTTGATCTGAAGAAAAAGGTGGTGAATAATTTATCAAATAAAAAAACCTCCCCTAGCCCAGCCCACATGTCACAATCTGCCCTATAATTTACATTTTTTAAGAGATGCCGTTTCCAGGCAGGAGAACTGGTTCCTAAAGATTCCTTCTAATATTACAAATGTGTTTTCGCGAGGTACACTCTGGGGAAAAAAATAATAATGAAGGAATGTAATTCTGCAGACAAATGTTTCAGCTCTGTGCCTTCTTCACTGAAGACAGTCATTTCAACTAAATGCCAAAAGGCATTTAGCTGTAGCATTTGTCAGTGGAATGGGGTTGGCTTTAGGTCTCCCTCCTGATTTACAATTGAGTGTTTATTGGGTTTACTGTACTGTGGCGTGTTTTGTTAACCTCTAAAAAAACACATCCAGCTTGTGCATTAATCACAAGGATGATATCTGTCACAGTAAACTGGGTTGGTGTGGGGCTTTTGTGCCCCACCAGACTTGGTGGAAAGGATGCTGGCTGCTCCCAAAGGGGCAGGAAAGATGCGCTGGCAGCTTTGGGCTGAGGTCTAGATAACCTGTGTCCAGCTCCTGCTCCTGAGATGGTTTCTTGTGAGATGCGTAATCTTTTTCTCCATGTCTTTATTTTTCAGCCAGAAGAAGGGGGGAGAAACTGTCATGTCATTTTACAGTAGCTGGGTGAGCTGCTGTAGAGTCATATGCCTAAGGAGGACTTAGGTTGGTGTGGTATTGTTTAAAGGCTAATTATTGGGAACTTTGTGCCTGGAGTTCCTCGATCGGTTTGTGCTACCTATTGTTCTCATTCCTCGGTAATCCCTGCGTATACATAGGGAACACATAGGGAACACATAGGGAACAGCGGTGTTGGTAATCACAGCTCTGTCATGAGTCTCCACACGTCTCCCGTTCACATTTCTCCCCCATTTGTCCAAAGCAATGAGTTGTCAAACATTTACTGTGGCTGTGCGCAGAGTTTATTCATATTTAAATAAAGCCATTATCCTGGCCTTGAGTTTCAGTAGTTTTCTGCTCTTCCTCTTGAGTATTTCTCTCAGTAGTGCCATCTAATCAGCTTTAGGTTTTAATTAAACAGCTGTCATTTGCTTCCTAGTTCTGTTGCGACCTGATGTTGTATTAAATTTTAATTTAGCCTAGGCTGGATAAGAAGTAGATTCCTTCAGACAACAAAGAAACGCTATTAGCAGGTTACAGTTGTAATTAAGAAGAGCTCTGCTGAAGTGCTAATGCATTCAGGTACAGAGAAGGAGCTGGAGATAAACATGCACATAACTATTATTCAGGGCTAGAGCCTGCAATATGAATGTCTAACTTCCACCTGGGCTGCTTGAATTGAAGGTTTTGGTCAAGATCTCACAGCTGAAACCCTTGACAAAAGAAATAGGAAGGGGTTCCCAGTTTTTCACCTGGGACCTTGCAATGTATGCAGTTAGAGGTTTGTGCTGGTGGTCCCTGGGTGTTGTCCCAAATGATGCTGTGCCACATGGGAGGACCTGCCTATGTAAATCAACATTATTACCCCTCTCTACAGTTCAGGTGCTGTTAGTAATAACCAGCACAGGTATCTTAAATTCAGTAACACTTCTTTTCTGCAGTAAACCCACTATGGAAATATAAAACAGAATCTAGACGAAATGCTATTAGTTGTTGAAGATGCACTAAAAAGAAATAGTCTGTTTATAAATCTAATGGACAGTCAATTAGTTCAGTTCTGCTTTCATATTTCTTCCTCAGAGGAAATATATTTTTTCATTCTATAAATAGCCAGCTCTTAAAAAGGTCTTTACACAGCCTATTATACTTGTGTAACACTTGATCCAGGCATCAGGCATCTGAAATATTGATTTATATAGTAGAATTGCTTACCAGTGAAGTGTAGTTTTTGTGAAGCAGCACCAGCTAATTAGCACCCTGGGTACCTGTTCGTGCGGGGAAGGAGGGAAGGTTCAGGACAGTGCTTCTGTCGAGTAGGATGAGTGTATTTCAGAGCACCCACAAAAGGCGGGGCCACGAGGTGTCTCTTCTAAGACCTTTTCTTGCATGTTCATCTTCTCGGAGAGTTTACGAAAGTAATGCAAACATCTTTATAAACTTTGCATTATCCTTCAGAGCATCAAAGTCAGACTTCACTTGGTAGCAAAGCAGCACTTAGACTTAAAGGGAGGCTAGAGGTTTTGTTTATCCTTTGTCACACATGAGGGTCAACATGAGGGTGATACAACAAACAGTGCAAAAACCAGTGGAGAAATTAGTTGAGGCCTGCTGAAAACCTGATTCCAAATCCACTGAAGTCAAGAGAAGCCGTTCATCTGTGACTCAGTAGCGCTTTGGGTCAGACCGCCTGCCCTTGACATGAAGGCGTTAGGTGGCTGTGCTAACAGACAGTGCATTTGGAAGTAGAATTAGTCGCGTGTTCACTGCTTGTGACCTTGGCAAAAATACTGTTTCCCCTGATGCACTGAAGATGACTGTCATCGAAGAATGGCTTAGAAATAGCATACTGGCAAACTGCTTCTTGGGAGTGCTTTGGCACAGGACCACCATGTCTTCATCATATATCTGGCATATGTTTATATTGGACTGATGGCTTTGGATTTATGGGATATTTGCTGTTGGTTTGATGAAATCCAACTACCTCTTCTCTGACGTACTTGTGGATGAAGCACCCCCGGTTTCTCTTTGTCTGTCTTATACAACCTCTTTCCACCTGAGGTGCATCCAGTTGTTTTCCTTCACCTGACAGTGCATTTCCTTCTTAGTTTTGTTCAAACCTCGGGCTTTGTAAGGGTTTTAGAGTTGTTCTTTCACACTTCCACTTTTGTCACATACTTCTTGCTTTCCCAGTGTCCCTCTCTCATGGATGGCAGCTGGTTATAAATGAGCCCATTCCGCATAAACAAAAACTAGACAGTCATTTACCATGTAAAACATCTGGTTTGTGTCTTGCAAAGAACAGAATAAAGACAGTATATTTATTTCATGAGGTATTATTCAGAAAAGCATCTCTATTCAGGACAACACTTGCTTAAATCACATTGAAATCTAAGTGTCAAGTTAAGCACATACTTTAGTGCTGTTCTGAACAGAAATGGACTGGAGTACAGGCTTAAATGCTTTTCTGGAACATGACTGCCCATAAAGCTGTAGTGGACTATATTAGTTAGCTGACACTAGTGTTATTAGTACTTCAACACATTTAATTCACGGTGCTTTTTGTAGAAGTTTCTGAATATTGATTAATAATACATCTTAGTTGTGAGTATTTATTGGTCTTCTCCAGCTGTCCTTAGCTTGTGGTCAATGCCCATTATTTTCTATCAATCTAGCTAGCAGACACAAGCAAATGATAGTGTATATATCTCCCTATGCAAGCTGCCATCAAATTTTTCAATAAAATCCAGTTCTTCTTCCACCAATTCTAATAATGGAATTTAAAGTTAGATTAGTTTGAAGCAACTTTTTTTTTTCCAACTGGCAAGCAATTAGTTTTATGGAAGTTGAAAAATGAAAAGCGGATTGATTCAAAGCAGTATTTCCTATCGCTGGCTTTTTGAGAAGACTGAATGCAATCTCTATGAAAGCAGATCGTTCCTTGCCCCATGTGTGTGTAAGGTTTTGGGCCTGCCATGAGCACTGGTCAAGCAGAGCCAAGCTGCTCTGTAGGCCTGCGGAGGCTGTTCCCCTCCAGTCTGCGTACCTGCTTACACAAGGCAGGGACCTCTGCAGCAACTCATTTGGAGTAATTAATCAAACTGCAGCCATACTGAGACACAGAGGAAGGCTGTGTTAATGGAGTCATTAGAATGCCAGCTCTGTGAATTTATCAGGATTAGAGATAAAGGTGGTAAAACATCTCTAGGTGGGATTTTGATGGGGAAAGATTAAAAAAAAATTGGTTAGTTTTTAATACCCTACCTCATGCATAGTTTTTCTCACCATGTATTTATGTCCCGAAAAGGAAAAATGGTCAACTCACAACAATGTTAACTGGAACAGTAAGGAATGCTGTTACTGTAATACTTGATAATCACCTCCCAAATCACGGGCATGATCTGGGGCAAAGGGGTGGGAAGAGTCGCCGACACTCTCTGGAGGTCGTACCCGAATGGCACTGTGGTTCTGCCAAGCTGCAGACGTGCCTTCAGGTGCAATTGCGTTACAGATACCATTGTCACAGCAGCCAAACATGTAAATGGGCTCAAAAAGAGCAACTCTGTGTGTATGTCAAAACCAGCACTTGGTGGTCCAAATGCAACCTTTGGCTTAGAAAGTTGTTAAACCATTGACTGCAGGGAGCTCAAAGGGTGTGTGCAAGGAAGGGTTGCTCCTCTGCCCCGTCCTTGTCAGAGGCAGAATTTGATTTATCAGTCTGACCCCTGTGGTATTCTCATGGCTTTATACGTCTTTAATGCTCATCCTTTGTTTGTGTGTGTGTGTGCATACAGGACACGGAAGTCCTTAACACGGCTATTCTGACGGGCAAAACGGTGTCTGTTCCAGTCAAGGTTGTTGCCGTGCAGGAGGATGGGTCTGTGGTCGATGTTTCAGACTCCACTGAGTGCAAATCAGCTGATGAAGACGTCATAAAGGTAAGGCACCCACATGAGGTGGAGAATGGAGTTTTCACCCTTTCCTCTTCCACCACCACCATATTGGGACCTAGCTCACATTCAGGATTTTACATAAACCAGACGTTTTACAGCCATGGCTGTTTCTGCGGTGGCAGGTTGCTTCCCCTGTGCGATGAGGAGAGTGGTCTCCAGAGGTTGTGCAGGTTTAGCGTGTTTCCATAACCCAGTGCTAAGCCATTTGTGCCAGTGTGTTCCATGTGGGAGAGTGGGCCAGGGATGCTGAAAGAGCAGCCCTAGTCTTTCTTCGCTGGCCAGCCGGGGCTGATGAGAAAGAACGTGTTGTCTGATACATCTCACTTGGGAAAAGTCAACTGCCCATACAGGGATCTTTGTTCTTGTGTGGCTTTTCTGCATCCATTATTTAATAGTAATGACGCAGTATATTGTAAGAGTGTGCAGCAAGGTTTCCTACACACTTCTGACTGCATCACCTGCTTGCCAGGCAGGAGTTTCTTGTAAGTAAGGATACTGAACTGTGCCAAAACCTGGAAGAGCACAACAGAGAACAGAAAATAACAACCATATTGCAAAATGAGAGTTGGGAGCTTTTAAACAATGTTGTGGTTGGTTGTTTTTTTTAAATAGTATGTTCAACTGGTTCTCTCTCCCTGACATTGAGATGAAAATAGCATTAATGTGACTTTATCAAGACATAGACTGCATGACTTCTGACAGCATTGCATGGCTGTCAGCTTTTAGCTCATTATTATTATTTTTAGGCATAAAAGAGGCACTCTTGAATATCTTTAGTAAGTTTATTTGTTATGTTATATTATCTGGTGTAGGGGTGTTTTTTTCCTTGTTTTAAATGACCTTAAGAATTGACTACAATGAATTGGTATGGGGTGGGGTTTTCTTGTATTATTTATGAATTTCTTAGGGTAATCCTAGAAAAATAGTTTTTTTGTCTCAAGTTCAGGAAAGTGCAGTATATTATATATAAATGCTATAAAAGTAGGGTAGTATAGTCATCCTTTTTACATACTAATCATGTAACCTATAGATCTTATCATAATCTCTCTCTGTAGCTTTCAAGAAACAAGTTCCTCCCCATATTCTAGGTATCAATTGTGTCATGTGTGAGTGTAGTCCAGACCGGAGCACTTCTTTAAGTTTTCTTCAGATTGCATTGGAAACCCACATCCTTTACTGTGTATTTTTAACCTATTATTATAACCTCCATGTAGTTAAGACTGCAAAGGTCCTAACAGATAGCTCGTACTTTGTCAGATAAATTTTAATGTTCTTAGCTGGCTAAAGAATTGCACACAGCAAAGGTATTTATTTTGAAAATGATATGCTGGAACAAAAAAATTCACCTTCTTATTTTTGACAACTCTGAATAAGCTTGTTACCAATTTTTGGAATAAATTACATCCTCTAAATCAAACAAAATTTGATTACATTTTAGGTCCAACAACAAAGACATTCTTTTGCAGTTAAAGAGCTTACAGAATAACTGTACATTTTGTAGATTTTTTCTCTTTCTGAGATCTATGGGTAGGTGAAAGATGGCATCCATGTGATCTTAGGTAGCTATCAGAAAAGCAGGATGGGTTTGGGCAAAGCCTTAGTCAGGCAGCCTCTACTTGCTTCCAACTTTTTTCATAAATAAGATTCAAGTTACTGGGCAGAGGCAAGTGTGCCATTGTATCCTCAGAGAAGTTTTTAGCTTGGGCTTAGTTATACAGTAATGATGCCTAACAGTTTTCAGACCTCAAAGCGTTTTGCAAAGGACATCAGTGTAACGCTCTCTTTTCATGAAAGTGACTGTTCCAATGTTTAGCCTCAGCCAGTGATGGAACAGGTCTCTCGAGTCTCTAGCCTGTGCTCTAGCTTCTATATTTTCCCTTACATATCAGATGGGGAAATTAAAAATCACATTTTCTGGAAACGAAATTTCCTTGAAAGTCCTTACCAGAAGGAACATGAATGAATATCTTCGTTTATGACTAACATAACTGTCAAAGGAACATACTCTCTTGATAAATTTTGCTATTCTCTTTTTGCTGTATAACATACAGCTATTATCTGATTAGTGCCTGTTACTTATCAGTTCACAATGAATTGTTTGTATTATAAACTCAAGCACCAAGTTCTATATCATCAACATATTGCCGAGACTGTCTTTTCTTTGCACATCAGAAAACCAGGTCCAGATCTAAAAGATGGTGTATGTGGACCTTTGTTTCTATTAATTGAGTTTCTAGTATTTCTGGGACTTGCTGGAGTTAGAGAATACTGGACTGAACCATATAGGAAAAGGTCAGGAAAAAGACTCCTATTCCTCTTACATTAATAAAATTAGTATCTGCAGATGTCAGGGAGATTAGTTACATTCCAAAACACTGCCTGTTTAAAGTTCATTTAGTTCAATCAACAGATATGTATATCCAGTCAAAGCTGGGCCTGAAGTTGTTCTGGTTCCTGAATTTAAAAGGTCCTCTGAAGCTGGCAACTAATAAGACTTGACATGGCCTCTGTGAGCAGAGACAAGATTTCCAGTTGCAGTTGTGGATTTATACACTTCAAGAAAACAAAGCTCTTGCCCTTTGACCATCTTCCTTTCTCGCTTCTTCAAAATGGGTTGTATTTCTAGATGGAATCAGACCTGCTCCGAAGCATCTTCAGGTTGATGAGTGTCCTCCCATTCCTTTCAGTAATCTGGATAGAGCAGACCAAAACACAGGCCAAAATTCTGCACAGATTTTACAAGATTTGCACCGTAATTCCCCTTTTTTTTTTTGGTAGTGACTAAGTTGGGTACAAATCAGGTCTTCATGTGACTGCTCTCTGAAATTATTTGGGTATCAAAGCACCGACAGAAGAGAATGCCTCTGGGACTCTTTCCCAGACCTGGTACCCAACTCTAATATATTAGACTTAATGAACAAAAACAAGGGGTGTGAATGTGGTCTTCACTGAGTTCATCTTGCCTCATCCTGTGATATAAAATGGGAGTAATGTTATTTTTGTGAAAATTGCAGCATCGTTATCATGGATTTCAGTCACAAATTACTGAGAGGCATTCTCAGACTGAATGCTGTTCAGGCATAATTTTTTAACTGGAAATATATGTATTGGTTGCAAGATTGAATCCATAACGATTAATTAGCTGAGTTCAAATTTAGTACAGCGTTTATGTGCCTGTATTTTTTTCAGAAAAATGCATATTCCCTTTACAAGCCCCTTTGGTAAAGTCAATATTGACTTTGCTTCCAAATTTGTGTTGCCTTTTCTATATAGGTGGAACTGCTAAACCCTCTAATAAGAGTTGTCAGGCATTTTGGATGTAATTGCCTAATCTTAAGCTTCTTTTCACTGTTAATTCTGCCTTTATTGTTTCTTTGTAATTGGAGAGATATTCATATTCTTTTGGGCAGAACAGAGAGTGTTGCATTCTTAACCTTTTATTTCTCTTTAATAGCTAATGATTTAATAGACGGTTAATGAGACAATTCTTTGATCACTGCTGTAACACCATTATTTTCAATTAAGACACGATGAATTGAAGCTAGTTTAAATAAAAACAGACCTTGGCCCAGGCTCTTACGTATTTATACAAAACATGCTTCTCTGGGCAGCTACTTAGATATTGCCATGATATAAATACTACTCAGAGATGGTCAAATAGATAGATGATGTACAAGTGATTTATTTGTAGGCAGGAGATGTGAATCTTTCCTATTCCAAGCCATATATTCCCTCAGCCTAACAGTTTAATAGCTTCCCAGCAAGAGAATATTTCAGTCCGCATTTTTCAAAGCCTACCTAATTAGTGGTAAATATAATGAAAAATGCCTATTACTTTTTGACCTTGCATTTTCTGACCTTAGCGTGACTTGATCCTGAAAGGAATCTCACAGTTGAACTTGCTCAGTTCAACTACAGTCCCTGGTCCCTACAATTGCTGGTCCCTACAGTTGGACGTAGGTCGAGTACTGACCAACCATTTTAACTTGAACTGACTACCCTCTAAAAGTTTTTGATGGAAACATTACTGTAAGTCACTGAAACTCTTATGCTTATTCCATTATTGAAAAGGAACATTTAATGCTGTTGGCATTTGAGGGAAAAGATTGGCTTTATGATTAAGGCGCTGAAATGCTTCTCAGCATTAATTTCCATATCTCTTGCTGATTTCCTGTGTGACTGTGGGTAAATCACTCATTCCCCTTGGAATCTCGCTTCCTTATCTGCAAACAAGGCAGAAAAATATATCCTTTTCTCAGCCTTAGCCTGCTTCAGTATTTTCTAAAGCTACTGTTGACTCTGAATGGACAAAATCTTTATCTCCACTGGAGTCTCATTAACTTCAGTGGTCTTCTGCCACGGACTCCCTTGAAGCACGTCCCTCCCAGTGTCCTGCTTTTCCTGCAAGCCACAGCTAAATAGGGTTGTGAAGCTGAAAAGAAAGAAGTGTTGGAAACTTGGTAGAATTTATGCACAAATTATTCAGCTACTCTGGTGATGGGCAATACACTGAGAGATAAAGGAGCTGTAGGCATGGTGGGATGAACCTTTCTATATGTATGCAGATCCATGGAGCCTTAGTCTTCACAGCTGGGGAAAATGCCTTGGAAAAGATTAAAGCATTTGTACCATGGCAAGGACCTCCTTCGCTCATCCATCCTGCCAGGAAGTATAAGCACTGCTGAAGTTTTGCTGGCCTGTTTGAGTGGATTTCACTTGCTCCCTACTGGCCTTCGAGCCATAGTTAGAGGGAAATAAAGAGTTAGACCAACATCAGTGATGGAGGGAACACCTTAAGAAGTTTGTATTACAGAGGGAAGCCTCACCTGAGGGGGCTTTGGCACAGTCAATCTTTACAGCTGCTTAGAAGCTCCAAGCAAGGTGCATGCCCCCCTCTTTCCTCCCTGTAAAAGTGCCTTTAAAAGCCTGAAGCAGAGGAATTTCACAGGAAGACAAATTCTGAAAACAGTGTAGTTACGTGGTAGTCATAAACATCACCCACAAAGCAGCACCAAGTGAGGAAATTATGATGAGGACAGCTTCTTAGTCCAAATGTTTATCTCAGTAGTGTACAAATGAAAGGGAGACAGCTGCCCAATTAATTCATTCTTAGATTAGTCATATTTTCATGTCCTTTCCGAGTTACGCAGAAATTGACTGATGGTTCAAATTAATCTCTGCAGTAATTCAAATGGCTTCCATGGAGTTACACCATGGACTAATTTAGCCTAATTTTTTGTAACAGAAAGGGCCCTCAATTGAACAGAAGGGAGTCAGAGGGTCTCATCCTGCCCATTTCTGCCCACGTGTAAAGTTCAATAGAAAGAGGCTCCATGTGCCCAGCCAGAGGCATGCATTAAGAACAATGGTGCTTCGATAATATACCATGAACTCTGTGCGAGAATGCACTTTTCTTGTTAGCTTGCTAGAGGAATGCACTTCAATGAATTATTTTTCACCTTTTCATAATTTCCTGTCTAATTATAATGAAAGTAAAATTCAAACCATTCCTCCCCCCTACTTTCTAACACAAACCTTATCTTGAACTCTCCATAATTAATGTTAAAACAATAGAAGACCTAATTTTCCTAGCAGCAGTCAGCTAGGCTTTATCTAACGTGCAGTAAAAATAGTGTAGGAAAGTCTGGAAAGGTACTAGCTGAAATAGATTGAATCTGAGGAAGGTTCTTCCCGCTTTCAGACAAAAAGTAGATGAGCTGCTGAGGACCTTATTCAAGAACCCTGGGCACAGTGATCTCTGACCCCAGCCCAGAAACTGCTACAAGGAACCAGGGGGGGAAAAAACCAAGGGAAAGGGAGGGATACTGCAGTTCCCCAACTTAGATGATAGTGAATTTTTGGGAACAATTCCTTGCTGCAGAGTCACAGCACATTCTTAGGACAACTTAGAGAAAGAACCGCCTGCCTGGAGTTGTTAAATACAACTATTTATGCAGGAGCTCTGAAAACAAAGCCAGACCTTGTAATTTGCAAGTTCTGCAGCTGCTTCGCCATTAAAGTATGTGATCAAGAATGTAATGTACTTGTACATAAAGTGGAGCTAATCTTACTTCTCCATCTATCATATTTTTGAGTACCTATCACTACATTACCTAAGAGCTTTATTTTGTGGTCACTCGCGCAGAAATTAGCTCACTCCAGGAGTCCAAACTCTTTCTGGAAGCAGTGAAAATACTCTTTACTTGTTTATATGATGGATTTAGTTTGGTGCCAGTTGGTTTATTACACAATTCATTTGGAACTAGGTCTTATTTTTTAAGTGATTTTTTTCTTCAGTGCTTCTGAATGGTTGAAGACTGACAGCCCTGGAGGCTTAACCACTCTGTCTTGCCCCAGAACAGGGGACGGGTCGGGGCTGCGGCGGGCAGCTCTTCAACTAGAAAGCTTTTGAGGTGCGAATGTTTAATTTGGTGAGTCCGTCTCCCTGTCCATGCTGTCCTTTTAATCTCTCCTGATTAGTGCCAGTGAGTCAGTACCATCAGCTCCATGAAATCAGCTGTTAACGACCTCAAGTCACTGTCAGCTTCATCCCCATCCGTCTGTGGGAGCTGGGAGGCAATGGACTCTGCAGTCCATCGCAAAGCCCCTGACAGAATGACTCCCCTGATGCCCGGCAGAGGCAAGAGGTTTATGGCAGTGAGGCATTCCTCAGCTGAACAGAAGGATTACCGAGGAGGAGATCTTGGGAGTGAGGAGTTCTGGTTTGCCTCTCTGCTTCACTCCAGACCTCCTCTGTGAAGCCACTGGTCTGTGTCTCATAATGCCTTGGTGATGGTAAGGACGCTCCTGGCCCAGTGGGATTTATTGGCACGAAACCTGTTGAAGACTGTGCATCTTATCTTTTGTATCTGCAGACAGGTATGCCTAAGTTAAAGCAATAATTAAATATCATTGAGATGCTTGCAATTCATCAAACTTATAAACGAGAGCTTCTTATGATTTCTAGTTATTTTGGCCAAAAACCACACCCCCTTTGACCCATACAAAGTTCATCTTTATGAGTCATAAGAGATAGGCAGGAGAGTAGTGCAGAGCTCTCTACAATATGTCGACTGTTGAATTAAGGATTTTGCTTTTTGTTGAAATATCAGAGGTTCTGACATTCAGGTCACCAGATTCTGCTAATTAGTTTCCTAGCTAGACAAAGTATGATCGGAAAAGAGTAACATAGCCACTTACTGCATATCTTATCATTTATCTTAAAACCCACTGTGGTTACACAGCAACAGGTTGAAATCTATATTGTTTTATGATTGTGCCAAGCTAAAACTTTGGGCCTAGAATCTTATTTGCACACAAACCAGCTCCATGTATAGCAATAATGATGCCGATGAGGCAATCTCACAAAATCACATATTGAAGAATTAATATTCTGTACACAGTACACATTATACACAGCTTATAGCAATATATGTGTGTATCTTCCTGAAGCTATTTTTAAACACACACAGTCTTCAAAGCCAGCTTGAGAAAACAGTGTTTTGTCTGGGAGAGGATCCGTTAAGAACAGACCATGCCGACATGTGCAATTACACAGATTTCGGCAGAGATGCTTATGGTGTCTTCCAAGGGACCAGCTGCTGCTTCAGAGGAAGAAAACAATTCTATGGCTTAGCATTTGGCTGCTCTGAGAGCAGAAATGTAAAGGGCATGGATCCCAGCCCTGGGAAACAATCATTAGCCTGAACCGCGACATTGCTTAGGATAAACTCTGAATATTTTATACTAAGAGATGCACAGAGTAAACAACTCGGTCCAGGCTCAACAAAAGCAAATGCAGCAATAAGTAGCTGTTGTCGGGAGACAATGACAAACTTCTGGAGGCTTTTTCTCCAAGTTCTGTAGGAAATTAACTCTGCTTTATAAACTGTAATGCAGCTGGCCGTTTAAATATTTTAATTGCGGATGCGTGAACCTCATGGATTCCAGGCTTTTATACCTCTTGAACTATCGTTCTGGCTGGGAAAATTAATTCAGATTCCCATTGTCATCAAAACCCCTGGGGCCAAAACGCGCTCACAGCTAAAGTCATGCAACTGTGCGAAAGGCATCGGGATGACAGAGGTTTTCCAGAGGGCAAAATTTACTCCATGTGAAAGTTAAAACAGCCATTAGCTGTCAGCTATGGGATGAGAAAAAGGTCTTTATCATCCACCCTCCTCACTGGTCTGAGAGTTGAGAGCAGTGGGATTGGGCAGCAAGTGACGCTTTCTGCATGGCATGGCATCCCATTTTAAGTACGCAATAGTGTTTTGGGCACCCAAAATGTATGTTAAAATGTCTATACAATGCTGAATCTTTCAACCCACAAACAGGCTTTATTTCCAGAGAACTCTGTGCTGGGGCAGCTCAGCAGCGATGGGCACACTCAGCATCCAAACCTTTGCGTTCCCCTGGCCCTTGTGGGTCACAGTCGGATTTTGAATGCAACTTGGGTATATGTTTTTGTGGTTTAACTTACCCACACCTGTGTTTTAGTAATGTGTTCTGAGATGTATTCCCTTGAGATACATAATTGGAGTTGAGGATGGAGACGATGAGGCTGACACGCCACCGTCATTTTGAAGTGCAGTTAATTTATTTGACATAAAAAGCACCTTCCATTGACAGTAACCGGCTCCCTTTCTCCTCTCTGGTAGGAGGCATTTTTGTTCTTGCTGTTTTTAATTATTACTATTTTTGCATTCTCATCATACCGAATTGGAAATCAGGATGCAAACTATTCTGATTTCTTTCATAGGAACAGAAACAAGAGGAGAAATAACAGGTAACCAGGCAGATCCGTGCCTTTGTACATCAGGATTGGGGTGTATATGAGATTTTGAGGGGAATGGGGAAAATCCAGCCTTAAAGAATAAATACTGGATTAATGAGTTTAACAACTCATTAAATAAGGATGAAAGAATGAAATGATGTAATAAATGGTATTTCTTTTGCCATTTGCATGAAGGACAGGGAATGGAAGATACACGCTGGGGTGGGGCTATTCTCTTCTTCCAGTTGTCTCACTCTAGTGAGAGTGCCCGTCGGCTTCAGTGGGAACCGTGGCTTCAGGGTTAAATAACTGGCAGGATTTAGCATTTTGTTTTGTGTGGTGGATTCTTAAGGTCTGATTTATACTAACGTCACTGTACCGGAACTTTCACTCCCACATCAAAGACTTCCTTTAATTGCTAGAAAGGTAAAGAGTTGCTTTTGTGAGTTGAGTCAGGCTATTGGAGCATGGTCCGGCTGTATCTGTGAAAAATCAAAAGTGTCAAGCAGTGATTAAAACTTTAAAGTCTGCACTTGTTCAATAGGAAACAGAAACTAAATCCATCACCTCTTTATTTTACAACTCCTCAGTGGGGCAGATTTGGAATTCTGTGATGCTTGGCTGGGGAATTAAGCAGCTTTCCACTGAATTCCGTGTGAAAATGAATCACTGTTTTGTTAATATTAAGTTGTTTAATTTTACTCCTTTGATGAATTCCTCCTAAGGAAAAGCACTGGAAGTGCTCTGCGATTCTAGAACAAGCAAGCATATTGCTTGTGTGTTTCTCTTAAAATAGTCAGTGGTCAGACAGCTACTGGTGTTGGCATGGACAACGCCATCTCCTGGAGTCCATGCCCTGGAAGACAAACAGGAACTTCAGTCACCTTAGTACTCTGTTCCAGGCAGCTGGTCAACGTTTTTATTTTACATTTGGTACAGATTTGTTCACAACTGTATGGCAAAAACTTGATTTTGTTTAAAAAGTGTGGCAGTTTCCATCCAAAAGCACACAGGCGGTACAAAACTAGGTTCCCTCAGCAAACTGTGAGGCCATAAAATACTGGTGTATACAAGGCCTTATGTATAGATACACATACATATAGAAATTAATAGATGCATTGGGGGGCATATAAATGCCCTTCTCATATCGATCTATATGTATGTATATATATTTCATATATATGTATATGTATACACAGACTGTCTGTAGACATATAAAACAAAGTCTTTGCTTCGAAGAGTTTACAGCAGAGTCTGATCCTGTTCTGACATTCTTCTGCATCTTCTTACCTTCTACGCCCACCTCTTTTTAAAAAGAGCCAATAGGCATTTTTACAAACTTTGTTTATTCCGTCATTCCACAGACAGCACAGTGAATCCCTCCACCCCCACCGCTTTGATCTGCCATGGCCTCTGGAGCTCTGGAAAGGATGGGCTCCACGCCAGGCTGGACGGGTCACCGCTGTTTCGTCGGTGGGCTGAAACGGGGGTGCAGCTGCTGGGCACCTTCTCTGCTTTTCAAAATGCTCCCAGAGCAAAGGTCCCGTCAGCGACTGACAGGTTCGCTGGGTGACACATCCAGGTGGGACAATCCTGAGACCCAGCATTTGTAATTAGCACAGGGAGGCATAGTGTCCACAAGAGTGACTGATGCGTGTGGGTGGTTTGGCTTCCTAAATAGAATGGGCACTTTTAGAGGTGAAATGCTCTGCTTTGGTTCATCCACTCAAAACGGGAAAGTCAGAGCCTGCAGGTCTGCTCTGACCAGTGAATCAGTAACACTGCAAAGACGGCAAAGTCAGACAGATCTATGCTATATATAGATGTATGTATCCCTGGGTATAAAATCTATGCGATAAACGTTACAGATATAATAATGCTTGCTCCTGTTCTGGTTTTGCTCCCATGATAATTGTGCAAATGGCCCCATTTACTGAGTGAGAGTAAGGACTACTCGTGTGAGAAGCATTGTAGGATATGGCCTTCCAACACTATAAAAATACATTTTAGCAGCATGTAGCCTGCAGCAAACGAACTCTGCAGCTCCTTCAGAGGGGATTCCAGCCTGCTTCTGCTAGAGAGCACCTTTGATGGCCTACGGGCTGAGCAGCACGGTCCTGCCCTGGGCTGGAGAATAAAACCTCCCTCAAAGGTGAGCCCAAATCTGAAATCTGTCATGAGCCAGAGAAAAGGATGTATTGTAATAAACGGGGGAATAATGAGCGGAGATACATGAACTCTTGCAAGTGTCAAGAAAAGGCTGTAAAATGCATGTATACTTCATTGAAGAAGATTTGGGCATTTATTTGAGTTGCGTTTGTTATTTGTGGAGTGCTGACAATGTACTCAACCCTGTATGAAAGTATTGTGGACACAGTGCCTACCCTACAGATCTCACCGCTGAACACGAGTTACACAGGGCCTGCTACAATATAGACATTCTGGGAGGTAATCCTTTATTGAGCTGCTTGTACAAATAACCAGTGCAGCTTAGCAGAGAGGAGGGGAATGACATGACTGAGGGAATGGAGAATGGAGATGGCCCAGCAGGGCTGCCAGCAAGGGGGAGTTCTTTGTTTGAGCTGCATTGTCAGAAATGATAAGTTTCTAGCAGGAAATGCTATCTCTTATTTATATGCTTTATTTATTTGCTCTTTTCCAATTTCTGCTTCTGAGATTACTGTTTGAATTTAATTTGCAACCCCTCTCCAATGGATCTTAGGTTTTTCTCTGAAAATGTAAAAGAAAATCCGTAAGACACGCAGTCCTTCCTTAGATCTCTTACACTCAACATTATCCTCTGCAGCGCGAAATTAATGTATGCCCTTCCTTATTGTTTTCCTTCTTAATTCATTTCTTTCTATAGAGGCTCAGCAAGTGCCAATTTTCCAAGCGAGTTTTTAATCGCCTGAGCCCAGCGTGATTACTGTCTCCCAATCTAGTTGCCATTTGATGCAATCAGTATTTCAGAATACAATGATTTTTTTCCCAAAAAAACCTGAATGCTGGATGGCCAGCTGGTAACACTTGCTGCAAAGAAACATAAAATACTGATAGCACCGTGTGAAAGAATATAACCTTTGATTGTGAGGTCTTCCCCAGCCAAGTGCATGAAGGTGATGTGAAACGGTTTCATAAGATGGGGCACAAAGAAATTTATTATTCCGATCCTAAGAGCATAGGCTGGGGAGGTGGGGAGGGAAGGAAGGAGAAAACGGAACGCAGCGTGCTGAAGTGTTTCTCACTGCTGGAATGTTTGCTTTGAAAGGGCCTTTCAAGAGTACGTGTTGCCAGGGGAGATTTTCTCTCCACATCTTTTATTGCCATCCCACAAATAAAAGATTTCAATACACCAATACTGGAAAACCACAGACTTAAATAGTGCCTGCCACGCTGAAGCTGTAGCCATTTAGATGTCCCCAGCCTGCAGTGAGTTTAGCATGAGAAATTATCGGTGTAAAATGAGAAAATCCTTCCTTGAGTAGATCCTTCATTGCTATGTTTCTAAGCACATTTTGTGCACTATAAATGCCAAGCAAACATTTGCAAAATTACTGAGTGAAGATCAGGACCCAAGTACCATAAATAAGAACAAAGTAACACAGAAGCAAATAAAGGGTAGAAGGGAAATGGTGGCTGCGAACACGGGGCTGTATTTCGCATAGCGCAGACTGCCAGAGTTGTGTGTCTCCTCCTTACAGCCTGTCCTGCGACACCTCCGGGGTTAGCCTCCTCCTGCAGAGCCCCAGGGAGGGCTTTTTTCTCTTTGTGCAACGTAACACTGGGAGGAAACCACATGGGTGCAGCTGCATCTTACATAATTGCACTTAACCATGGTGAGATGGGGAAGATCCAGCCAGCACCGTTACAGGGGTGAGATGAGATACCGGGAGGCTTCTCTTTTGTGCTATCTGTTTAATAAATCAAATGCCCACAATATATGGATGTTTCCCAGTGCTCTCTGTGAATACCATGCAACTGTAACTATTTAAGTTACAGCTTGTTTGTTTTTCACAATGTTGTTGGTGAGTATGGTTGTCTAAAGTCTAGTAGACAGCCATTTGCTAAGACCTTCTGTTCTTTGCAAACTTGACAATGTGGCTTGTTTAATCGCCTTATGTTATTATTGATATTTTCATCTTGTGTAACTAATTTTGCTGAGGAAAAATACATTATTGCCAACTTTGATTTCCTTAATTCTTGTAAGAAAACGCCTCCAGCTACAGCCCATTTGAAGAACACACAGATGGTTTTTATAGAGGCGCGTGACATTGCTGACATTGTGTGAGTGTCCGAGGGTCAGGATGGGAAGGGATCCTGTTTAGTGAGACAGGAGAGATTTTGAAGGTGGCTGCTGTTGCCTGTCTTTCAAATAATTATTTTTCTGTCTGTCACTGGGTGTTCAGGAAGAGCTACAGCAAGCTCAGGGAAAAGCCTGAGGTGCCTGAAAATGAAGGGGATTCTAAATAAAGAAGGCTAGGATGAGACTGAAAGACAGGGAAAGAACCAAGGAAGCGAAATATAAGGTATCCTGAAAAGCAGGAATCTGACTGGAGCAGCCCATCCCTTCCCAACTCCCTAACTCAGAGCAGGATGTTGGTGGAACCTTGCCCGACCCCTTTGCTGTAGCTACGGCCATTGCGTGTGTGCTGCTCCCCAGGAAGGCAGAGGAGATACCCACTAGTGCTGCCTCACTGTCCTCAACTGAGTTGGCTTTTTTACCTCATGAGAAAGGGACCCTTTGTACCAAACCTTTTCCTCAGCTTCTGAAGGCTCTGGCAGTGCCTTTCAGGTAAAGTATGTGAGCGGCAAGCCTCAAGGTGCAGCTGTGTTTTCTAGACAGCAGCCTCTTAAGCAGCACAGGAAACCAGAAGTGAGTTTTGGTTATTCTAGTTTGAATAAAATCTTTGCTGAATAATCCCCTTGAACCTGAGTGCATAGCTAGAAATGACGTGCACTATAGATCAGCAAGGCAGAATATATCTGCACAAGAATGGCCCTTAATGCTGAATCAATAAGCGCAAGTGCCCTGCATTGAACATAGTTCACTGAAAACTGGTGACCTACACCAGCTGCAGAGACTGTCGTGTTAGGCAACAAGGCAGGCAGCAAAGTGTAGAAAAGCAAACATCTTACTACCAAAAAAAAGGGTGCTCTTTCAAGTTAAATCAATAGGACTACATCTATGAGCTGCATAAAACACGAGACTTTAATAGATTTATTTCAGTAAACAGAATCTAATAGCTTTGGTAGCCACAAACTGCCTTCAGAGATGCCTGCTGCAGGGCGATGTCATGGTATAAAGATGAGATTATTGGCAGGCAGAAATAATTTCCTTTAAACTCATGAGCTCTCCCCTCTTTGAAAGTTTGGAGTATTTACATTTAAGGAGCACATCAGTGGTGAGAACCTTTGTTTCCTTTTTCATGTTATCCTTTAGCAAACAGAAAATAAACAGGACGTACGATGGTCCCTGATACTTGCCACACTGGCCAAAGTGATTTTGATGGAAAGACTCTTTTGGGTTTGTCAAAGCGCACATCCAGGAATGTGTTCTCTCTCCAGCGTGTCTGCAGGCAGAGCTCCAAGCTGCTCTGTTGTAAACCCAACTGCTCCAGCAGCGTAGGCAAAGGTCACAGGAACATCCCGAGTCTGCCCCACTGCTGCGCAGTGGTAAAAGACATCTAGCAAGGCAGGAGGTTTGGAGAAATCCCAGTTACACTAGAAGCTCGAGGGCTCATCATTTAAAGGCGGTTTTGATAATCCATCCTTAGGTGTTGAAATTTCCTCAGGCACAGGGGGAGACACCTCCCGCATGGCTGCGTATCCCACTGGGTCACAGGCTTCTGTGCAAGTGTAGCAGGCTTTGAGACATTGCCCTGCTCTTAAATGTCTCAGAGGGGTCATCCTGGGCACTCTCCACCACCATAAATTAAGAGGATGTGGGGATCCCACTCTCTTAAGCCCCTTCTATGTGTGGAGAATAAAGCAGATAGGGGAAGCCGCATAGCTGTAAGCTCTAAGAGCTTAAAGGGACAAAAACAAAAGAAGACCTGAAAAGAAACAGCTGAAAGGAACAGGTGAAAGGAACAATATGAAATCTATGGTTATTGGCAGCAGGTGTAGTTAAAATCCCAAACAAAACTTCACCAAGCCCTCCTTTGCCACAGCAGTGGGAGATCAATGCAAGAAACTATTTGAAGGTTTCAGGACGAAGTAGGAAATGAAGCCACAGAAGAGGAGGTGACAGCTATCCTATCACAGCGTCCAAAGTGCACTTGCAGCATGAACACTGTAAAAAAAAAAAATCCATGTGATGTCAGCTGAGAAGCCAGTATTAAGAAAGCTCCGAGATCTGTGAAGAAGAGAGGGAACGTGAGTTTATTGAAGAAAATAAAGGCAAAATCATCTAGAAAGCCTTCAGTGCTGATTTTCACGGAGTACAGAACCACAACATAGCACCTGTTACCCTGCGGTAGGCATGCCTGGGATACAATAGTAGTTGTGCAGGATTTGTGTTCTGCTTGGGCAGAAATGTGGCAGCCATAGCGCTGGATTACATTGTCTCTGTTTGATTTGTACAAATGGGGAAGGAAGTGTCTCCAGAGAACAATAGTACAAAAGGAAAAGTATGCATTAATTAAAAAATGAGATCTATGCCTCACATTAACTTGTTTTTTTGTAGCTATAGCAAGCTAGGAGATGGAAGTAAGATAACAACCTGGTATTTCATGTGAAAGAACTCTCTGTATTTGTGCATGGAATACCTCCCATCAGGACTGCACCTCTCTGATTGTTCATTTAATCACATCCCTCTGAATAAGCCCTCTTGGGCCTGGCAATGGAACTAAAATTAATTCAAAATCTCTGCTAACTTTAAACTAACGCGTTTGGGTCACAACCATGGCAAAGAATTCATCTGGGACTAACTGACCCAAGCCTGCAATACATGTAATATATGTAAAATTGTAATGTATTTTAGCAAAATGTGTGCAGCTCAATCACGTACATTTGCCAGTGCTGTCAACGTGCTTTGTATTCGGATTACCTGCCTAGTTTATTTCCATTTTGCTTTCCCTGTCTCTTCTTCTAGGGATTGTTAACACAGGCTTTTCCTGTCCGTTTTAAAGATATTTTTAAGAAAGCACCATTTTTAATGACACCATTTGCTTTTCAGACACAATCTGGAAGTATTGTCTTTTTTTTAACATTGTCTACGTCTTCACGCATTCAGGAGATCCGTATATGTAAAAACAGCAATAAACCCAACAGGTTTATGGTCTAAGCACCTATTTGCCCCAGTGTCCGGGCGACCTGCAACTCTGACAGCATTTGACCCTCTGAACGGGGAGTGGCAACATCCCTCTCCTGCAGACAGGCACCAGCCCCACCGTCTAATGAAGCTGTCAGGCTCCTCCTGCGCTCTATCAATGGCAGAGCCTTTAAACGAACCTGTATTTCCTGAGGTCCATACCAGAGGCTGTTAGGGAATATGTCTGGGTTATACGGCAAATGTGGCATCATGAAAGAAATATAAAGACATGCACGTGATCAAGACAAGCAACCTCTCCTGGTTTGCTCACCCTTTGTTTACACTGCTGATTGAATACACTTCCTGTTAAGTCCATAATGTGCCTTTAGGCTTTCTGGTTAGCAAAGAGAAATCCTAACTGCTAGTAAAAGAGCCAAACAGATTCATATGTTCTCTGTGATTATATATATTTTTATGTTGTACGTAGCTTTTACATATACTTGTCTTGTGATGAAGTCAATTGGTCTAACTTTAAGAAAAGAAAGAAACCTTTTTGTTCTGTTCCCATGGTTTTTTACATTCTTTGACTGTGGCATGTTTTCTTGTATCTACGCAGCCCTAAGGGAAGATGTTAAAAAACAAACCAAAAGAGAAAAGTCCGGAAGTACAACAGAAAACTTATGGCAGCACTCTGTGGTTTGTCACTTATCTTTCATGCGTGAGTTGGAATGGTTACTTTTGCCCAGATTCAACAGCGGAACTGAAGAGCTTTACAGATCTATCTTGGCATTTAGATAGAGTTCATACGAGTACATGCACTGTGGCTGTAAATGGGAGAAAGACTGACAGAGAGGAAGAACGCCCATTTGTAGCTAGATTTTAACAGGGTCTTACTCGGTGAGACAGAAGCTCAGTCCACCCAGGTCATACGGGCTTTGGAGCAAAGATGATCCAGTGAAAAGAGCAATGGAGGAGTCAGGTAGCTCTACACTGGTTTTTCTGATAACTTAATCTCTGCCTTTAAGTTAAAGTCAATAGGTCATGGTTTCTGAAGAACTCTGTGGAAAAAGGTAAATTTTCTGTCATCCGAAATGTAGGCATTTTGACATTTGTTCTCACTGTGATTATCAGGTTTTAAAAAATTCTTCTCAAAAGAGAAAACTCTGTGATCTGTTATGTGTTTTGCAGACCCTAGTAGTCCTTAGGTTTGCACACCCAGCACAGTCTTTCTCCTGTGATGGCTTGGAGCTTTGGACCTGGCAACCCCGGGCTGCTCAGTGTAGGGCCACCTGCCCAAAAGCTACTCTTCTGTTTGAGCTCCTCTTCTGTTTGAGGATTTTCGTAAGCTGTGGTCCCTTCTCGGTAAAAGGAAGGATTATGACAGTTAATTCTCTTTGTAAAATACATTGAGATGCCCAGCAGAGAACCTCTAGAGAAAGATAAGCACCATTCAGTGACTTGTAGCAGGTACGTGTCATGTGGGGCTGAATTGCATGTTTGGGTAGTAACGTGTAGTAAAATACTGGAAAATCCTTGGCAATGCCATTTCCTTAACAACATCCTTTGGCCACAGTAGAAGGCACTTAAAGGTCGAAAGCTCCAGCATGCTAATGAAAGAGGAAAAAAAGGTGGGAGGTGTTAGCAGGAGGAGTCAGCGGCCCTTCAGTCCTGCAGACACTTTAGATAGTAAGCACGTACACCACTGGTGCATGTCAATGGAAAAACATTTCCATCTTCAGTACAACATATTCATTACTATCAATGCAGTAGCCAAACATTTCTGTTACAATTGCACCAGGCATTTTCTTATTCTCCTCTGCATAGACGCTCTAGCCAAGATGCGCTGCGTTCCCCCTTGTTGGAGTTTGGATTTATTGGCACAATAAAAGTCAAACAACAGACAGCAACAGAGCAGACTTCACCGTGAGCGTTCTCCCCACACAGGGCTGTTCCTGCAGGATTTGTTCTGTTCCACTCCCTGCTTCTTCCTGCACCAGAGGGACAATTCATTCCTCTTCTGTTCCAGTTGGAGAACACAAACGCAGCTGCTGCTGTGAGCAGATCAGATTTTCATTCTTGTAACAAACTCATGAGCTAGCTGTACCCCCGCTGCGACTCAGCAGTGCAGCTGCTGTCCCCGTGTGGGTAACACAAGGGGATCTTTGCCTCAAGACACCCTCTGGCTCTGTTGCGTCCCTCCACTCTTAAGCTTCCCTTGGTTTTACCTTGGATTTCTCCTCCCCTGGTCTGGCAAGAAACCTTAGCTAGGAGTAGGAGCATTTGTAGGTGTACAGCCGTCAGAAACAGTGGGTTATATAGGGGCCTATTTTCAAGGGATTCCATCTGACTGAGGTGCAGTTTATGTTTGTATGGTATAGTAATTCCTCTGAATTTATATGCAGAATTTAAGCTTCTAAGTTGAGACTGTGTCACAACTGAAGCATGCCATCTTCAGCACTGTCTTAGGTCTGTTTATATATAGAAGCAAATCCAGAACTTTGCATTAAGCAAAGTTTCGTGATTGTGTCATTCTGACATTAAAGAGAGATGAAATATTTTCTTGGAAAAGATCTGCTGTGTCATTCAGTCACTTCCTGACAATTTCAAGAGCTCTGAGACTACACTTGAATGGAAATCTGGCCGTATTTTGATACACTGAGACTTTTTTCTTTCCAGTGCATTTATCCAAAAGGACCTCACTCTCCGTTTCCCCGAGTGACTGTCCAGGATTATTCCCTGCAAGCACCGTCTGCAGGAGCAGAGCTCAGCGCGGGCAGTCACCAAGGAGATGACACAGCACAGCCCAGTGCTAGCGCAGGAGCTGGGACATCGGGGACAGGGACGGAGATGATGGGAAAGAGCAGAACTCTCCTTTTCTCCTTCACCATCTGCGCCTCTGTAGCCAATGAACATTTTTTTCTCATCTTCCCTGTGCTGTAGATAAAGCACCCTGTATTGTTACAATACTTCTGTCATTTTAAAAGTGCCTTTTGCTATACACAATATATAGCAATATTGTAGTTAAAATACTGGCCTTACAGTATTTTACTGTATTTACGGACCCTCCCTCCAGAAAAGTTACAATGCTGGCTAGAAATTGGTTTCAAAATACTTTGGGGGCCCTTTTGGAGCCCATCTGTATTTTCAGCCTGTAAGGAGTCCACATTTTTAAATTGTTCATATTACCCACTACAGCTAGATGCTTTTTTTCACTTGAAAAATGTAGTTTTTTGCAGACTAATGATTCCAGGAACGGGAATTTTCATAGACAGCACCAAATACTTTTACCGTTGTGCTAAAATTACAAGCGTTAGCAGGACTGTAGTGCATGCAGTGCAGTAGGATGTGTGATCTAGTGATGTCTAGAAATTGTTTGACCATCTTGTATACGCGAGGAACTTGCACCGTCTTTGTATCTATCTAAATTCAATTCTTTGAATTACATCCGTCTGTGTCTCTTGGCTTTTTCCATTTACTGACTAGGGAGCTCTCTCCTAATGCCGATCGTCTGCATCATTCTATATTAGATGAATAGAACAATCTAGTTGTCTGGTCTTGTAAGACCAGAGAAGGAAGGTAATTTTTTTAGGTAAAGGCTCTTGACATTTTCTCCAAATAATTTTATTGAAGCACTTGGCTGAATGAATGCAGTTTGAGAGCTGCTTTTATTGTCTGTGTTTGCTGTCTGAATGTCCCTTTTTCCTTTTTCACTAATTAATGAATTATTTGTTGCTCAGAGACTAAAAACTAGTCGGTAAGACTTACGAATGTCGATGCACGAAAATTTAGGCATAGGACCAGAGTTTTCTTTACAAAATAAAAGTGCACTGCTGTGTATTTAAAAGCTCTTTTTGGATTTTTTTTTTCTGTTTTTCTATTCATCCTTTGAGATAAGGATAGTGTATTCTTTCATTACTGGGACAAGATTAAAGGCTAGATGAGTGTGGCTAACATTCATGACTTAACACGTTACTCTTAATACTATGTTAAGCTCAAAAGGTTTATTACTTGGCTGTCTAGTCTTCTGCTGGGCTTGTGGCTTTACAGTGCTGTTGTAGGTGCCATATATTGAAATTGCATTCACAGGGAAGGGTGCAGTTGTCCTTCGGTG
Source organism: Dromas ardeola (assembly GCA_013398915.1). Lineage (NCBI taxonomy): Eukaryota > Metazoa > Chordata > Aves > Charadriiformes > Dromadidae > Dromas > Dromas ardeola. The sequence continues at coordinate 91,693 of VYZM01009993.1, read as the reverse complement.
GCAGAAGCAGCATATAGTGCTCCTTTCCTCTATGGAGTAGTCCAGGAGCAGCACAAGGACTTTATGTGCAGTGACCTGTTGTGGGCGTCCTCCTGTTTACAGCGGTTGTGTGTAGCTGGGAAGGGCTGAGTGGCCGGTGTCCTGCACGAGGGCTGTACACACTCAGCGTCCTTGAGCTTTTTGCACACTGTGTTGTAGCATCTATGTAACATTTGTGGGAGACGAGGAAATCTGGAGGTGACTTGGCATTCCCCAGGAACGTCGAGAAACAAACAGGCACGGACGAGCTAGTTAGCTTCAGCAGTTAAAACTGACCTGCTGGGTTTTTTCAAGAACACATTCTTTAGAAACCTCTATTTCCTCTGTTAAAATTCTATTGGAAAAATTGAAGGATACGTAATACATGAAATTGAATGAATACGCATGTAATTGTTTCTTTTTCTTTTAATTTCATGGAGCCTTAGATCTTAAATTTCAGTCACAGGGATTAGAGCCATGAATCATGAACACTAAGTTTACTTAGTACACAGAAGATTACTTTTAAAGCCCATTATTTTACAAAGAACTTCAGTGGAACTGAAGTATGTTACGTCTGCCTGAATATTCTCCCCTCTTACTTTTCTCAACAATGTGTAAATTATTCTGTCAGCATATAACCCTGTTTGTGTAATTCAAGTTGGGGGGGGGTGGGGAAGAGAGTGGGGGAAAAAACCCACCTTGGTTTAGAGCTCAAACATATGTGTTAGTTTCACCTAATTAACAGCTTTTACAGAACAGGTTCAGTGTTTGCAATTAGAATTGGTGCAAGAAACCTGGCACCATGTCCTGGGGTTTCACCAGATAAACAAATCTTAAGCCCTTCTGGGCTACCAGCTGATGAATATGAAGCACGTGGATGTTTACTTAAACTAACAAGTGTTGCTAATACCTAATCTGCAGAAGTTTAAGGATCAAATACTTAAGCAAAAGCCACCTCAGACAAGCATGTGCTTAGAATTTGTGCTGGTGATAGATCCTTTATCTCAGCGTAAAGGATGAAGATGTCTGTCTGGAGATAAGCAAGCCTGTCTGGGAAGGATGTTAGCCCAGGAGAGGGACTGCATCATGGTGACAAGGCAAGCAGAAGCCATGCTGACTTGCATACTGGACTGCTTAAAAGAAACAGAAATTCATTGAACACGAATGGGGCTGGCACAATTTCGATTGCAGGTGAACAAGGAAGCAGGAGATCCTGCTCTGAGCTCTGGTCCACGTATTATCGTTATCAACAAAAGCAGTGGTAGAATGAAGGAAAAAAAAAAAAAAAAAGAGTGTTCCTGTGTTCCTGGAGCGTCCCCCAGACACAAAGTGTGCTGAGATTTAAATGAGCTTGAACCACATGAGATAAGTTTCATGTGCACCTGCTCTTCTTCATCCTGGCAGTGGAACTGCGGCTCTATCATGTTTGTCCAAACATCTTGAAGTGTGATATACCAAAGAACTTCAGCCTCTGAAAAAACACTGCCTAAAAATCTTCCTATTCCAAGCTTGTGTCACAGTTGGCTGTCATTGCATTACAATAGACAGTGAAGTCCTCACATTCGTTAAAAATCTTGGTCTGAGGCCAGTAAATCAGTAGAAAGTCTCTCATTTACTTCAATGAGTGTTGGATCAAACCTACAAAAGTCATACTGTATCCCTACCACTTACATCCCATTTTTCTTTCACACATCAAAGTGGAGTCCCATCTGGTTTCCCAACCAACTGTATAAATGTCTGTGCTAAGACCAACAGCAACATAGCCACCACTGTCTTTTAGTTATTGGTGTCAAGCATCATTTCTTCTTGTGCAGGGGAGCTGACGTTCCTGATGGACCAACCACTGTCTATTCCAGGTACCGTGAACAAAGGCATTCACTTATCTTCCAGAAACACCAGTGTCTTAATATGGCCATTGATTTGACCTAACGGAGATGATCTCTCTCTCTCTTAATCTGCACATGGTGATGATAAATCAGTGGGGAGAGCAGAAACAGTAACTTTAATTCTGACAGAATTACTTAGCTTGATTTTTGTAAAAAAAGGGCAACTAAAAGCTCAGCTGATCAGTAAAGGGATTTGGTACATGGAGCAGAGAACATTTTGGCAGCCACCATGTACTGCCATTAGCTGCCCCCCAATCACTTTCCGTATTCACTCTACATAATCAATAAGGACGAAACACCAGAGCATCTGCCCTGCCTAGCAGCTGCACCACCGCCGTGGCTGCACAGCAGTTATTACCGAGACAGAGTTAAGTCAGGCCGAGCAGCAAGCTGGAGTCTGAAAGCACGCCCACCTTCTTTGGTCCTCCCCTTTCAACCTGTGCACCCGCCAAATTTATCATCTCCAGCAGGAACGCCCCTGCACGGCACACTGGAAAGTGAATGAGAGCAGCTGCTCTGCACCTGGGACTGAAATCCTGGCAGATCTCATGTGTTGTTTAATAATTTTGCATAGATCAACAGTTTTTGAATAGCGCATACTTCATTCAGTACAGCAGGTTTTTAAATTCTCATTGTACGTTCATGGATCATTGCACCTTTTCTAAGCCACAGCAATTGTCTCTATTGTAAAACCAAAATGTTAATGTCTTCCATGCTGTCCTTCCCTCTAGTTCAGTGCATTTCAATGGGGGTTAAAAGGTAAAAACACTCTAAAACTTCAAATACCCATTCACATCATTACAAGCTATACCTAGTCTCATCTCCCTCCTCCCTCAATATCCTGCTTCTCTTCATCAATAGTTTTAAATAGTGACATCTACAGAGGAAATGAGCAGAGGCTTCTTCAATAAAACAATAGGGTATCACTAACTCTATTGTGCTAATTGCTGCTGAGCCTCTATTAAAACGGTCTCATGTTATGCATGTGGAGCTCTGTGCATCTGTGTAACTGATAATCCCCTCCACAAGCCAAACGCTGGGTCCGTCGTGTTTTTCTGGTCTCTTGAACACACAGCTTTTCAGTTTATTATCTGGGTTTTTTTCAAATCTTTGCTTTCCTGGACAAAGGGTTTTCCTTCCAATCTTGCTTCTAACTCATTTTCATTACATTTCAGACCTGAGTATAAATTACGGTTTGTATTTTGTACCACTGCCATAAGTAAATACTCTTCAGGATAGGCCCAGTCTGGCAAACACAGTTACGGACATTGCTATTACCTGTGTCTGTAGTGCGGTCTGCACGGCTCATTGTAGCCATGGGGATTGTTCTTAGGGGCCCTGAACTGGGTCCAGGTTGGGCTGAGTGCTGAAGCACTTGTGCTCCCACCAGCTCTTCACCTTCAGAGCAAGTGGTTGTCAGATTGTGCTTCTGTCTCTAACGAGAGAAACCCAAAGTCCAGACATGAGTCTTGAATCTCTCACCTTAGTCCTTTAGAACAATAAAACCAGGAAGAATGACCATTACAAAATTATAATTTCAAAATGGCCTGGATTTCCCAATGGATTAGTTCATGTGGTTTTTGAAATCTCCACCTACCTGGTTAAATGCCTGCTAACCTCTGAAACTCGGGCCTTTGATGCTTGATCATAGAATCATAGAACCACAGAATCATTCAGGTTGGAAGAGAGACCCCTGGGATCATCAAAACCAACCATCAACTCCACTCTACAAAGTTCTCCCCTACACCATATCCCCCAACACCACATCTAAACGACTCCTAAACACATTCAGGGATGGTGACTCCACCACCTCCCTGGGCAACATATTCCAGTGTCTGACCACTCTTTCTGTGAAGATTTTTTTTCTAATGTCCAGTCCAAACCTACCCTGTTGCAGTTTGAAGCCGTTCCCTCTTGTTCTATCGCTAATTACCTGTGAGAATAGACCAGCACCAACCTCTCTACAATGTCCCTTCAAGTAGTTGTAGAGTGATGAGGTCTCCCCTCAGCCTCCTCTTTCTCAAACTAAACAGTCCCAGCTCCCTCAATCGCTCTTCATAAGATTTATTCTCCAGGCCCTTCACCAGCTTCGTTGCCCTCCTCTGCACTTGCTCCAGCACCTCGGTATCTCTCTTGTATCGGGGTGCCCAAAACTGGACACAATACTCAAGGTGTGGCATCGCCAGTGCTGAGTACAGGGTGACAATCACCTCCCTACTTCTGCTGGTCACACTATTTCTAATACAAGCCAGGATGCCATTGGCTTTCTTGGCCACCTGGGCACACTGCTGGCTCATAATGAGCCGCTTGTCAATTAGAACCCCCAGGTCCTTTTCTGCCAGGCAGCTCTCCAGCCACACTTCCCCAAGCCTGCAGCGTTCATGGGGTTGTTGTGGCCCAAGTGCAGGACCTGGCACTTGGCCTTGTTGAAGCTCATACCGTTAGTGTTGGCCCATCGATCCAGTCTATCCAAGTCTTTCTGTAGAGCCTCCCCATCCTCATGCAGATCAACACTCCGGCTTAACTTGGTGTCATCTGTGAACTTACTGATGATGCACTCTATATCTTTATCAAGATAGTCAATAAAGATGTTAAACAGAAATGGTCCCAACACTGAGCCCTGAGGAACACCACTTGTGACCGGCCACCATCTGGATTTAACTCCATTGATCATCCTCCACTTAATTTAACTGGATTGACTTCAGCAGATGTAAGATCAAGATTTTGGGAAATTAAAAAAGAGCAGGTGTATCTGAACATAACTGACCCAAACACAGCAGTATTCCTGCTGACAGATGATGTGACTGGCCTCTTGTTACAGGGTACCGCATTGCTGTGGGGTCTGAACAAACTTCCCTGCCCTGATCCAGACTTCCCCAAACAACAAGATTAGGGATACCTCTTGTTTCAGTGTAGAAGCATGTGGTTTTCTTCTTGGTAGATGTTGCAATTTAAGGCTACTTAAGATGAAGAGCACTGGAAACACTTCAGGCTCATCTTGACATATTTCACTTTCTACGCTTTCTGCAGTGAAAGCTCGTAGTAGAGGGGGCAATATCATTCAATTCATATTTGTAAGTATCGCTATCGGACTGCATTGAATCACACAGTTTCTGTTTCTGCACAACATTATTATTCGCTGATAAGATGAAAAGCAAACACATATCAAATACATGGGATGGGGAGTACTTGACAAACTATTGGAATTGTTTCTAAGTAGGAAACAAACCTTAGAATACATCTGGAGGGTTTCCTGTAGCCAACACATACCTGAAACTACAGAAGCTATTTCAGAGAACAGTATTTGGAGAACTGATTTGCCAATAAAAACAAATTAACATGAAAAAATTGTTTCAAAAATGACACTTCCAAGACTATTCTGCACATCTAAAATTAAAAGGGAATAAACCTTCTGTTTTCATTAGTTTCAATTTCAGCATCATGTCATTTGCCATCCTTTACTCTGTGTATTTTTAATCTACCATTTGCCTCAAATTGCTTGGAGACAATATCTGCAGACCCCAGTACACGTAATTAGCTGGGGCAAGGGGAAACAGAACTATTTCCAGAATTAACTGCTTAGAAAAATCCCTGCTTGTGGAAGAGGCTGAAATAAATGCATTGTTAAGTCTCACAGGCCGTATACAAAGCTTTCATATGTACAGTGCAGGGACTGCTTTGGTAGTTGCATTGCTCACGGGTGTCAGAAGCAAGGTCGATGTCTCCTCCTCATGGGGTGCTTCTCACCTCGCTGGGTCCTGGTGGACAATAGGACTTCTCACGGCAGGAGTCCCGCACAGCAGCGCTGCCACCTGTACAGGAAAAACAAGGGTCTCACAGGTTGGCCCAGAAGTGCTTTGCGGCAGTTTGCGTGCAGTCAGCAGCACCGGGTGAGACACCAGACTCTCTCTGCCACACGAGCCCGACAGGAGACGACGTGTTGTTCTGGGGCAGAACTCTAATTCAACCTTGGCCAATTAGTTTTAATTTTAAAAGGGAAATAAAATCTAATGAAAATTTATACTTTTGTGTTATCACTTTACACATGCATATGGGCAAATATTGTGCACTAGAATAATTAACATGTCATGACATAACATACAACTACAGCTGAAACAAGAAGTCTGACATTTTCTGGACTGACTACTATCAGGCATAATTCTGAATTTAAATGAAAACAGCATTTCTTAGCTGAAAAGGGTTTGGGAAAACCCTTTGTTTGTTTGTCTCAAGACATGGGGCGTATCTTTCCGTCCCTTTGTTGGTTTAGGAGGAACTGGAGCAATGGCTTCAGGCAGTGCATAGTGCAGAAGGGAGCAGGAGCCAGGGAAGGCACAGAGGTAAGCAATTGTTTGAAAGAGGGAGAAAGAGGATGATAGGAAGAAGAATAATCCTTCTTTTTGTCTTCAACTATTACCCAAACACTAAGGCAGATTCCTCAGGCTGAGGAAGTAATTTCAGACTGTGCTTCTAAAGCAAACATGGAGCAACAATAAAGTACAAAATAATCCAAACCAGAAAAAAACCCTCATACAGCCATGCTGTGACCATATACAAAGATGCAAGAAGCAGAAGAAAAACTCACAGCGTAAGGGTTTGAAGTATCTCCCGAAGTCCTTGCTAATGGGCTAACAAGACAATGCCAGGAACAATGCTGCAAAAAAGGTGAAAAAAAGGCATTCAGGAAATACCACAAAATTACAGTTTTAAGATTGTTATGAGAATGAGCCATTTACTCTAGGCACCATTCACTTTAAAATCTTGTTACAATTGTTGTCTTTATAGCCTCAGCCACAATAATGAGACTTTGCATCTCTTACACATTCACTGCAAAGCAGCCTGTGTGCTGTTCCTCTGGCCTTTTATAAATATCTGCAATTTTCCAGTCTGTCATTCCCTCCTCTTCTTCCACGAGAACTCTGGCTCCCGAGAGAAGAGCTGGGGGAGTCTGTCTGCCCAGGACTTAGGTGGCTGCAGCCAGAGCGTGTTCTGGGCTGTGCATCGTATGCTGGGCATCAGACATAGCATTGTCTCAGGCAGGGGTTGGAATAAGGTTGGGTTTTGCTGTTGGAAAATCAGGGTTACAAAACTGAAGATGTCTGCACATCTGTCCCATTAAACTTCAGTATTTTTAAATGCCAGTGGATCTTGACTCCAGGCAAAAACCTCCTCTTGTAAAGGCCAGTTCTGCTGAAGTACTGGTGAAGGCTCTTTTGAAAGCAAGTGTAAAAAGGACCTCTTTTCAGGGTGAATTTGAACTTCAAATTTAAGTCATTTGGGGATCTGACTGAATAACCAAATGGCTGTAGCTGTCGGCTGAAAAGACTGTGTGTTAGACCCAATTCTGACAGACACTGTGTCCCTCAATTTCCTCTTCTATAAATGGGTTATAAAAATAACTACCATCCTTTTGTTTTTTGTGTGTCAAAAGTTCACAGATGAAAAGTGCCAGTCTGGCACTGTACTTGATATCACTCTTACATCCATTTAGTCATTGTTGCTTCATACCAAATTAACCAGAATTAATTCCTTCGAGAAGTAGTTTTTCCTTTAAAATTCATTATATGTGTTCATACACAGCTGCATGCGCACACACCATTCATGTAACTATCAGTGAAATGCATATGTCTGAAGGTGGAAAATGATGAACTTGGAGCAACGGGATGGGCTGGGAAAGCCCTGAAGTGCTGCTGACCCTGAAGAGATGCCCAGGTGACAGGTAAGGCCTCTCCTGAAGCCATCTTCCTCTCCCCTCCCACCCAAGAGAGCGATGGAGGAAACTGGATGTGCTAAGCAGGCATTCAGCAGCAAAGTCTTGTTTAACTGAAAAACTCCTGCGTGGTTAACAGGCCCAAGGATCGCGACTGTTTTCTGTTACATCTGTCTCATTCAGTCTCCTTACAAAACAACCCGCAAGCTGAGGTTAAAGTACGAGCTTTGGAATCAAACCTTCCCAGTAAAGATGAACCACGCAGCAGGCATTATTTGTTTTCTCGTCAATTCACATTCCCTCCATTTCACCTGTTGACCCAAAGGGTGTGTAAACCTTTGCTGACCTGAACATGGAATGGTTTCCCAATTACTCTTTTGGACTGCTAGCTACTTTTGTACAGGGTTAGTCTAAACCGAGGCGGCTGTGACAGGCCGCGCAGGGGAAACTGCTTTTTACAATCACTTGCGGGGGCTGGAGCCAACCACCTGCTTCAAAGCCCGGAGAGGTTAATTGGAGCTCTCTTTCTCATCACCTGCATAGCAGAGCACGTTGCCGGCCAGCCTGCCCTCCTGCTTGCAAACTGGCTCAAATAACACCTCCTGATTTTGTCAGGCAGTTGCCAATGGATAGTGACAGACTTTTAAACAGGCCTGCTCTGTGCATTTTAGATGAGAAGGTGGCAGTTCTAAGTTTGTGCTGAGCCTTCTCACTGTGTAGTGTTTGCAGGAAAGACTTAACTGCATTTTCGCTCTTTGTTCCCTCAGATTCAGCAGCTCAAAAGAAATCTGTGTGTTGTCACCTGCTAGTGTAACTCTGCCGGTGTCTCCCTGCCGCATCAGAGCTTGCCCCACGGCGAGCCTGAGCGCTTTCTGATGTAAACAGGCATGTACTCCCCAAATTCCAGCAGCATGTCGTATGAGTTCCTCTTCCAGCAGCATCACGGGCCACTTCTGGCAGTCAGAGAGTGACTAGAAAAGTATGGTGCGGACTTAAAAGGGGAGAAAGTGAAGGGGACAGAGAACACAGCTGGCACCCAGTCCCCAACACTCAACGTGTGTTTCTCATTCCCTCTTCACTTCGGAGGAGTGTCAGAGTGCTGTTAGCATGAAATCCCAGCTTGCATTTAAGACTTGGATGAAATTAATTCTTTGTCCTGGGTCTGCAGTAGATCCCAAGTGAAACAGGAGTGCTGGGCATTTTCTGTACGTGCTCAAGTTTCTTGTTTCCTTCATATGAACCAAATCTACTCTCAAGTAACAACTGCTGTAAGGTGTAATAAATGAAACATGGCAGTAATTAAATGCATGCGAGTGTAACAGAGGCTTCCTTGGGTGAGCTTTAGTCTAGCCAGAATGGTTAACAGTGATAATGGTTTCACATATTTCATCATGGGATTCAGATGGATTCAGCTGACTGCTCTGGTTTTCATCCTTATTAGCACGAACTTTATTTTCCTTTAAATTCTTTGGTTTGCTTGTACCTAACAGAGTAAACCTAAATTCCAGATAGAGAACTGAAATAACAATAATTTCTCACTTCAAGTTTTCTTATAAAGGCTGGATTATTTTCTGGAATATATGCTTAAACCTGAACTCTACACAAGGCCACTGGATGAACTTCTGTGGCATAGTAATATATACTGATTTACACTTCTCTCTTGGTCAGTATATAAATGACTGAATGGCTCTGTCTAGACATATAATCTATGAAATTTGTAAGCCTGGCCCGATATTTTTACAGCCACAATTAAAGTCCATCTTTCAGTTCCCTAATTTAGCACCTTTCTTGCCTGCTGACAAGAAGACAAGAACATTTTAAGCAGCAAGAAGAGAATCTAAAATATTAGCTGCTGTCATGTCAGATATTAGTTATTCCCCTGATCCGGCCTTGATGTTTATCCCTCCCTCTTTGAGTTTTCTTAATTATTTCTGTCTTGTATTAATTCCCACAAAACTCCCTAGATGTAGGCTTTATGATTTAGAATCTCGTCTGCTTATTCAATTAATGGGCTTGATTAATGTGCTTAAACTTTCCAGAGACACTTGTGACACATTATGAGAGGGAAACAAAGATTCCGAGTATGCTCCATCTCATTTGTGGTACTCCTGAGCCTGGAGACCATTTTAAGCTCTTTATCAGACAGCTAGATTTATTTTTTTTTTTAAATTCTTGAACTCATTAGGCATTAAGTGGAAGGAGTATTCTCTCCAGAAGAGTGACTTAGTTTCCTTTGCCCCATCCCTCACAACCTGGCTTAGTCCCATATTAAAAAAGCAGTTGATTGTAATTTCAGTACATTGATGAGGATCTGAGAAGCTGACTTTGAAATGGCAAACACGGAAGTGCAGCTCTTTTGCTTTATCTATGAGTATTGCATATGGAGAGAAAAACATCAGACAGTGAGCTTTTCTAACAAGAATTTCAAGGCACTTGACCATATTTTTAGCAAAGCTATTACCTAATAATAAGCAGTACAGAAGAATGATATTTGTTGTACAGTGATGTTATAAAAGGGGCGATCTGAAAAGTTTGTCTGCGTGGTCTCACTGAGCGTGAAACAGTCATTTGATACGGTCGATGTTCAGTGGATATGCACCAACAGGTCAATTGGCACAATGTTTCCCAAATGTTTCTCCTTACCATCGGTATTCAGTGGATATGCACCAACAGGTCAATTGGCACAATGTTTCCCAAATGTTTCTCCTTCCATGCTTGCCTTGAGAGTGGCCATAATTTTCGATGTCACAATAATTCTGCAAAATAAAACTTATCACTGAATGACCTGCATCTTTTGCTTCTTTGGTTGCTGCTTCTTTTGCTTCCAAAGTAGCTGATTCTTAGGCAAGTTGCCTATAAATCTTAAAAGAGTTATGAGAGCCACTTAGGCAAAATTTTGTTAATTAAGTGTATTCCATATGATAGTAGAACTCAAGTACTGTCCATCTAACAGCAATATACCACGTTAGAGCTCAAGAGAAAAATGATGTTATTCTGAGATATAAAGCAGGACAAACTTAATTGCAAAGTCACACGTGAGGACTGCATTTGGGGGGGGTGAAGGCTGCTATACATTTTCTGTAATTTTTCTTGGCTCAGTAACACCTAATTCCTGTTAATATCAGAAAAGATTGGAGGTATGTTTGCAGAGCAAAACCAACCTGTATTTCAGCATATTCCCCGCTGAAGTCTACATGAGTTATCTCAGTAACTCCAGTAAACCAGAATTTAATCACTGCCTTAGCCAGGATCCCTGCAGATCTGAGTCCCAGTGCATTATACAACACGACACAGAACAGTCCTGACAAGAGAACAAAGTCCATTTCAGTAACACAACTACATCTCATAAGCCATGGTTTTAAGAGATTAAAACCAGAGTACATGGACTCTGTTGGAGACTATCACCTCTCTCTGGCTTCAAAGCAGAATGCAAACCTGTATATAGATACTGATATGAGTACATATGCATGTAGATATACATACATATATACATGTGTTTACATACATAAAAACATGTTATACATTAATGTAAATTTGTGTATACATTTATATAATCTAAAAGTATACACACGCACGCACTCATAAATATATTAAAAAAACATACTTTGTGAAGAAGGAGTTCCATCTTTCCAGGATGCAGGTCAAATGCATTGCCACATCACGTTCTTTACATAAATAGGATCTGTGCTCAGGACCTTGATTTTGTGCTGAAGGATCGCTGCGACCAAGAGGGTAGATGAGCTGTAGTATAGAGCCCACGTGCTGGTTTTGGCAGTAATTTCATATAATGACACAAAGCAACTATGAATACATTTTGCTAAAACGATTACTGAGAAGTTCTAAAAATTAATGCTTCTGCTGCACTTCTGCTCACGAGCCATAAGGGGATCTTTGTCTTTCAGCATTACAGTGCTCAAGGAAAAAGGAAAGGATTCTGTTTTATAGTTCTGAGTCAGTCTTTTTCTTACTAACATATGGCCCCATTTTTTCCAGGTTCTTTAAGCAAGTTGTAAACATAAACTTTGATGCACATGGAGTTTGATTCATGAAGAGTTTAATTTGCCTAGTATAAAAGATTCATATAGGTTATATAACATCATTAAATTATTTTTGTAGTTTGCGTAGTATCCATTGAGGAAAGCAGAACTGTTTCCCTGGAGTCCATTTATCACCGTTTGCTACTAATTAGAAAACTGAAAATACAATATGCATGACTTGCATTATCAGTGTTGTCTTCGCACTGATGTATCATTCCTCGTGCTTCCTCAGGAACTTTTATTCATTTCCTAATTAATCTTTTTTTTCTCCTTCTTATTTTTTTTTTTTAAGGTTTCTGACAGATGTGACTCCATCTTCGTTAATGGCAAGGAAATGAAAAGCAAAGTGGATACTATTGTTAACTTCACTTACCAGCATTTTACCACCCAATTAGAAGTGACGGTCTGGGTTCCACGGCTCCCGCTGCAGATAGAGATCTCTGATACAGAGCTTAGCCAGATCAAGGGCTGGAGGATACCCGTCAGTGCCAATAAAAGGTATGCTCACAGCATTGGTGCAGTCCAGATACGTGCCCGGGCCTCTGATTTTAGAACACAACAATTTTTAGAGTATTCCTCAGAAACTAAACTCTCCTGTTTAAAATTAGCTTTACAGTCTGTCTTAGCCTTCATTATAACATCCAACAATGATCTAGGTAGGCTACATTTTATGCTGATCTATATAGTTTAAAAAGTTAGTGCCTTTGCCTGAAGCATTGATCAATTCCACACAGTCTCAGGAAATCATATCGTACACTCCGATGTGCAAATCTGAGGAAAAGAACCTGGACCTCTGTGTATGTGAGTGTGTGTGTGTCTCTGTCTGTCTGTTTGTATTCTGATGAACAGGTTGTATCAGGACCAAGGTGGATGCGGAAAAAAAGAGAGGAAGGAGTGCAGGGATTTTGAGCTCTGTTCTGTCCGTCCCTACTGAAATACCAATTGCAGAATAATGATCATTTGGACAATTTGCATGATCAAGAACTTCCAGGAACACTGCTATATTGGTGGATTTCAGGCTACGTTGTAAAATACTAGTGGAGAACCAGGGATGACACCAGCTCAAATTTATAATACACTGAAAAAGCATTTCTGGCAGCAGTAACTGTAGTGCTAAACACTGTGGCAGTTCTAGCTAAAGCACTCGATTTGCCCAGGAGAACGTCTCGGCTGTTGTAGAGCCTTAAAGAGCCCAAACAGACAGCAGTGGAGGAGAATTATCTAACACTTTATGAGGGCATAAAACTAAGGGTAATAGGAGACAATTTACAGGCTACTTAGATAATGAGTTCCAAACAAGGGGACTCTCATACCTCTTGGCTATGGGGCATTTTTCTGGCTATGACAGAAGAGGCGGTGAGGATCTGGCACAACAGAAATTTGTATGTTTGCTTCAGTGATAAAGGCAAAGTTGCATTTGTGGCAGGAAGACATGTGCTAGGTGATGAATGAACTGAACGTATGCCACCTGCTTAAAGTTTCACCTAACTTACCTTCTTCTGTCTGTAATGTGCCTAGTGCTGTAACACTCCCTCAGGCGCAGCTCCTGCTAAAACCAGTGGGGATTTTGCTGAGTAAGAGACTGCAGGATGAGGCTGTTGATGTTTATTATAGGAGTAAACTTTCAGCAGAAAGCTCAGTGAGTTAGACATTCAACTGTGGTTAACGGTCGTGGACATTCTGACTTTAAACCCATTACACACAGTGCTGGAAATTTACCCCCTGGTGTCTAGTTCTGATTTATTTGGCCAGCTGAAATAAAGATAATGGTCTGAGAGTCTGCTCTGTTTGCAAGCTGGCAAGCAGTGCGAGTTTGCTGCTGCTCAGGTTGCATCTGAACTGCTGGCACGTCTTCAGCAAGCATTTTCCGTGAAGGGTGGAAGAGAAAGTATGGCCACTGTATCATTCTCCAGAATTGCAGCTGGTAGTTTATGACATTGTGTGTCAGCAGTCCATGCCCGTGTGAATGGGAAAGGTTTCAACTACAAATAAATTATCTCTTGTTTTATGGAACATTCACATGGATTTTTTTTAACTTTGGGGGGTTATTCTAAATCAACAGGCAATCTAGGACTAGCATTAGTTGTGCTCACTCTGACATTTACTTTGTACATAAGGTTTTTACATTTCCTTTAGTTTTAGATTTGGATGGGCTTTACCTGATATGTATTGGCTTTTCCTTTTGGTTTATTTTTTATTTTTTCCTTTAATTTTTAATCTGCTTATGCCTCCTCTCCTTCATAGCTACATGTTTCCCAATATCCTGAACATGGGGGAGTTTTTATGATGAGTTTTTAAAAGGTGACCTGAAGCACAAAAGACATTTGGACTACGGTCAGGAGCTGCAGGTTGGTTTCCTGAATGCTCATTCAGTGATACAGCCAGAAGGCCACACTCGCTAATTCTGAACAATGGTTCAGCCTGTAATTCTTCACAGTGCCCTTCTGGTATGTATAATACAGGGTTAGTGCTCTACAGTGAGAAGGTTGTCTTGTGTGATACCTGAGAATAGGTTTGAAAGAGAGAGAAGAGAGTGCTTTAATCTTTTACAAAAACCTAAAATCCAAGCATTTCCCAGCAGGTGTGGAAGCCATAGCATTGTATTGCTTCAACTTCATTTTCATTGCCAGTATTTGCAATTTGCATGAGGTTTTTGGTATCTATCCTTAAAGGAAACTGATTTGAAAAGGGCATCTAACTTCTGGATTCTTTCGAAAGTCCCTGACAACAGGCTTAGGCAGTCTTAAATTTAGGTTCAGTCACACAGGGCCCACAGGTCAACTGAAACTGTATCACTGTCTTCAGGCTTAGTCATGGAAAGATCGTAATGTGTCTTCTGCATTCCTCACCTCACCACAGACAAAACAATTTTCTACTCTGCTCCTGTCCACTAGGGTTGGTATCTTCACACCACTCCCTTGTCTTCTTGGCAAGAACTAAACATTGCTATAAACTAACTCATCAATATCCAGAAGGTAAAATTTTCGATCATTTCTTACAGGGACTGTGCAGAGACACTTCAGCAACCTCCAAACCTTCCTCCTTCTCCTCTGGCTCCCCTACCACCTTGTTCCCACATGCTCAGCCTGGCTATGCTGGTTCAGTTGTCTGAGGGGCTGAGCCAGATGGCAAAATATAACTGGGTTTACAATAATCTTTTAGATGTTTTTATTGGTGCTGTTGACAAAAGAAACGCTTGTGAAACTACTGCCTCAGCATGGCTGTTCTTCGTCTGAATATAGCTACTTCTATTTCAGACCTGAAAAAGAGTTTATATGCCCCAAATCACATCTGTTCTTTCCAATGATGTTTGTTGATCTAATAAAATGTATTGCTTCTCCTGTCATGTTTGTAATTGTAAATTACATGTGATTACAGACATGTTTGCTTACCTAACTTCTTGAATAATTTCCACAAAGCAATGAAAAAGACAGGGTCTTTACAAAAATTCCACAAACACCACATGCCTAGCTCAGTTTGAACTGTGTTGGATTTCACCTGGTCTGAACTGCTGTAAGAGTAGGAGCTTGCTAGAGTAATAGAAAGAAAAACCAGGCTGCTTTTATGGCAGAAACTAGAAAAAAAAGATCCCAGTCTCCCCTATGTAAGCGCAGTAATACATTTTACCAGATCAGTCTGTAAATATATGGCAAACCTATACTGTTAATCCGGAGGAGAATTTGATCTATGGTGTGTGCTACTGCAGATATGAAGAACCTCCCTTTCCAGATGAAAGTCAGCTCCATGGATCAACTCATGACTAATGCATGGTACGCAGTCCTCGAACTAGCACGGGCTAACAGGAACTCTGCTCCTGCAATGAGCTGCAAAAAAGCCCACAATCTCAGCAAACGAAAGGTGTATATTTAAATTAAAGTTAAATATTAGAGCATAGAGGAGGTCCAGGCAGACTCTGCTAGTCTGACAAGAACATTTATTTTGATTCCTCATGCATCTGCAAAATAATTACCTTCTTCTTGAAGTTCCTGCACTAGCTCTATGCACATACATTTAAATGGGATGAGCGGTTTCTACTCGCATTAACAGGAGTTGCACGGCTAAAGTCTCACAGAACAAGCTGGAAGTTTAATTTAAGTAAATATTTGCAACTGGGAAAAAGCACATTGTTTTCATGAGCTCCCAGGGAGGCAGACATCACACAGTGTGACTCCAGCATATGCTTCAGTATCAGGCACAGAGTTTACTGGTCTTTTACCAGCATCCGCCCTTACTGAACAATGGCTGATAAAGCCATTACTGCAAACCTCTGACTAGCATAAACCTTCGACACCTGCGAAACAGAGTTATGCCAGACATGGTATTGCTTATGAAGGGCAGTCTGTTGAACTAATGGTTCATTAGGTGGTAGCTGTACTTTGGTCCTGTCTAGTACTAGAGACAAAAACAAGAAAGTTAGTCTAAGTTAAATGCAGGAAAAAATAAACTGGTTTAGTTAAATCTCTGTGTGAGTGCTGCCACTCAGAAATAAAGCCATACTTTAAGGCAAATGAAGTGAAACTGGATTCAAACCATTCCATTTGTGAATAACAACATCTGCACTAAGCTTGAACATGCTGTAAATTCACTCGTTTAGTTAATAGACTCTAATATCCTATGGAGATAAGGCCATAGAGATTTTTTTTAATAGGTAGACTGTATTTTCAAGATCTATAAAGGCACCAAATTGCATTTCTTCTTGAACTGTAAGTGGAGCTATGTGCAACTTATTTCTGTAGCTTCCACTAAATAAACTTCTAGTGGCTTGTATTTTGTATCTGAAATAGATTTTTTTTTTTTCAATTAGGGGTGTTGAAGATGTTTTTTAAATACATGACTCTCTTTAATGAGTATTTCAAATTCAAAACCAGAAAAACTGATTTCTTTTGGGTTTTTTTAACAGAAAATTAGCATCTGGCCCAAGAAAGTGATGCCTGGTTTGAGAGTGGTGCAAATTAAAAGAGACATACTTAAACTGCTCAGACAGTGTCTATAATACAAAGTTGACAGATCAGTGATTAGATCAGTGCTAGCAGGCACCCATCTAACAGGGCTGCGGTTTTAACTCTGCTCTCTGGCAAAGGCTTTCTCTGTGTGAAACGTAAATTGAATGTAATTCTGGCAACCCTGGATCACTCCAGAAAAGCAAAAAAATCTTCCAAGCAAGTTTGCCAACCAGCAAGAAATAGAATAAGAAGGATTCTGAGAGATATCCAGAGCTAACCTCGGAGATGACCAAGAGGAAAAAAAGCACAATATGCAGCAATAGCTTATATTCATGAGGACATGTCTTAAAAAGAAAATGAGCTCACTGCTTAATGAAGAATTTTAAGCCTATTGAAAACACTGTAACAAGAAGTTTAAGACTCTAAAGGGAACTATGCAATTCAGGGGATTTCAGAAATTTTGTTGGGCCCGTGGAGACAAAACACTGAAATTCTCTGACTTACTAACTGAATCATGGATTTGTGGCTTTGAAGTGGAAATGGATATCATCTGTTTAAAAAAAGAACGAACTTGAGTTTGTTCTTGTTAAAGCAGATTTGCAAAGCTTGTATTGAAAATTCAAACACCTCTCTTTTTACTTTGCACTGACACAAGACAGTGCCTTGCCCATTCCATGGTTTAGAGATGCTTTTCTGACATTCCACATTTGCATGCAACAGAAACCATGCATTTCTATGGAGAAGCATACAGATACAAACACCTATAAATGTTTTTGTAGGGAAATGGAGCCCTTACCTTTGTTTGTTAGAGATACCACAAGGAAAGAGTTGGACTTGAATCATCTTTTTGTGCCTGGTCGTGCTGGCTGCCCATACAGTCTGAAGCCTGGTAATAGGGGCGGGAGTGCTCCCTCTGGGCCTTTATGCAAAACTCCTTGTCTCTGGTCATTCTTCCCACAACCCACATTTCTGAGCTGTATGGCACTAGGGTTGAAAAGTCCTTTCTCTCAAAGTTGTTTTCAATATTTTTCCTCTTGAACAGTCCAGTAGTCTAACGTTTTAAACAGCTAAAGTAGAAATTAATAAGCACAGAAATAAAAATGAATAACACACTGGATCTGAGTAAAACATCTGGCTATGTAACAGAAACAGAAAACAAGAGTTCTGTAAAAAAATATTAAGTCAGCGTGAATGTTGAACTTGTGAACATTTTTCTTCGAGCCACAGAACACTGGTTCTCTATCTCTTTTCCCATAAGAAAACTGGTTCCCACTGGTTCTGTGGCTCTTTCCCCCCAAATCCCCTAAGTACTTCTTACCTGAATAGCTCCTGCGCATTCTTCTCCAGTTCTGCACAGGTACTAATGTTACTGTCTGTATTACTAAAAAAGGGTTAAATCCTGAAATCTCAGAGCTACACCTGGTTTTCCCAGAGTCAGAGATTATTCAGGGCTGTGGGCTATGATTTAGATGAGCTGAAGAGGGTCAGAATACAGGAACAAATTGGAAGTGGGAATGTTAAGGAGTTCAACTAACTTTTTAGCATTCTAAAGCAATCGAAATAGGCATGGGCCACGTAAGCTCTATGAATATCCCCCTTCTAGTAGTCTCCTTGTGGCTGTTTTGCTGACTGACTGGCTTCAGCTCATAGTCCAGATCGACACTTGTGTTGGGAAGGAGAGAACAATTGAAAATTTCCCTGAAATACCCAGCTAGTCTAATTCTGTAAGACTAATTTCTTTCTGTAATGTAAACCCTATTTTAGGATCCTGTTTTTTTCTTAACAATTCAGTGGTTATTCAATAATGTTTCATTTAGCGACTAATGATGGACACTGTTGTTTTACACACACAAAACCAAAAAGGCTGTACCAAATACGATGTACTTGAGGCCAAATATATATATATTCAGCTTACAATTGATGCATTGAAAATGTATTTCCAGTGTATTAGATTCTGTAACACCAGGACTTTCTATCATTTTGAAGTGCATAAAGGCTTTTCTTAGATACATTTTCAGTTTACTGTTTGCCAACTTTGTCATAAAACAATTTATAACAAAAGCAATTCTGTTCTATAATAGTTTTTCATAGCTGGTATTTCAAAGGAGAAGATAAAGGAACACAGTAAACACAAAGCTACTTCCCAAAATACTGTGAAAAATAAGAGGCTTACCCTGTATTTCCCACCCTTGCTATGGAGGTGGCTTCAGGCTCAATAAATAAGTAAAGGAGGAAGGCAAATTATTTCTGAGCAATGAATTCCACAGCATGGGGGCATAATGAGTAAAAGTGTGATCACCTAGTGCTTAATACCTGACTTGAAAGAGATACGAGAATCCATGTGTTGGTCCCAAGGAATAAACAATAGCAACAAAAAAAAAGAGAACTGATGGGAAACTGGGTTTTAAACCAGACAAAATTCTGTGAGGTGTGACACCTCTGCTATCACGTACAAATCACCGTGATGCCTTATGTAAGTTTTATGCAAAGCTTTTATATTGTCACGGGTTATATTTTGCAAGGGGGACAGATAGTTGGAAAACGTTACAGAAAGTGTGTCTAACACTGCAGTTGTTTCTGTGGGGTGAGTGGGAGTCTCACCAGTCTAGCATGGGGTTTGTACATCTGAGTAATTGATGTCTGAGTGGTAACTTAAGTGCCTCATTTGGCTTTTCGGAAGCCCCATGTGGTCATTACATAACTAAATTTATCACTTGCCTGAACTCTAGGAGATTTAAGGTGAAATCATGGTATCCTTCTCAAATGCAGAAGGTTTAATGAAGCCACGAGACAGAGATGTGGGATAAGGTGGGGTGGCATCACCTACACAGGGAATCCCGATTGTGTTAGAATAGCTTTGAAGAGATGAGCAAAGTGACACAAATGTTATGGGCAAAGGTAGAGGAAAGGATGCTAAAACATCTTCTGCCATCCCTGCTGAGCTACTACAGGAGTTTGTTCCAGAACTGCCCTCATAAACATTTCACGCTGCTTTCTTTAGCCCCCTGCAAGATTTGACTACCACTTCGAGACACAGTGAACAAGCGGTGGTTCCACTGAAATCTCCTCAATGGCAGACATATTCTTAAGTTGCTGGGAGGTCCCACTCAAACAAAGAATTCACTAACAGAAGTGACAGTAGCTTTTAAATTGTACAACACAAAAAAGCTGTACAAGCATCTCACTCAGATCTAGTAACCTACACATCCAAAATGCGGTTTACAATTTCTCACACAGTAGCAGATGACGATAACATTATCATGCAACTGAAGCTCTGCAGTGTTGTAGGGAGATCATGGCAGTGCAGATAACAAACCTCTATTTACAGGCCTACCCGTGACAGTGAGGATGAAGAGGATGATGAGAAAAAAGGAAGAGGTTGTACCCTCCAGTATCAGCATGCCATGGTCCGAGTCCTCACACAGTTTGTAGCTGAATCCTCTGAGTTTGGAGGCCACTTGACCTATATGCTAGGCTCTGAGTGGCAATTTGACATCACTGACCTTGTGACTGATTTCATGAAGGTAGAAGAACCCAAGATTGCTAAACTTCAAGATGGCCGAGTTCTGGTTGGTCGTGAGCAAGGCATCACCACAGTCCAGGTACAGCCTAAGATCTATCTGCAGCTTCCGCAGGGAGAGTTCTGGATGGACACACACAATAGCTAGTTAGCTTATAAAATTAATTGCTCTCAGAAAAGAACAAGCTGAAAAAAATGACATGCTAAACATAAAAGGAAGCTTGAATGGGTTTTCATTTTTACTATTTTTCACTTCCATAAAATACCTTTAGGTGAAACTTCTGAAGCGATTTATTCAGGTTAATGTGACTAGCAACACAGTGTAATTTTTCTGAACAGGTTACATCATGCACACAATTAGCTGCGTTTAATTTAAGTGGGACGTTATGAACCTAACTGTTAGGAAATTTTACCAAAGATCTACATGCACCTTTATAAGCTTAAACATCTTTGAAAAATTAGTCCCTTTATGTTCACAAAATGAAACATAAAAAACGGACACAAAAATAATCTTCAGAAATCTTTCAGAGTGTTGATGTTCACCACCTGTCTCTCTGTCTAACTTCATGCATATTTCTTAAAAAAAATAAAGGAATACAAGCACTGGGACTCTTCTTATTAACTGCAAACATCCATGATGTTCCAGTCACTCTAAGCTTCCTTTGTATTCAACACAAAGAAACGGGTACTTTTAGGGCTCAGCTCCTTTCAGCCTAAACCAAACATCCCAAAGAGGTCAAGGGATGTCTGCCCTTAAAAATCTCTCTTTCGCTCCAGTGACTACAGAAGAGCAGAAGGCAGCTCGCTCCGATGCAGGAGCTTCACCATAGATTTCTCATATTAATTTAGACAAATCGCACCTCAAATATTTTGGGCTTGAACCAGCTGTACCTGGCATCAGTAGAAAGATGGCTGTCTCCTTCTGAGTATGTTAGAAACAAGGTCTTAGAGCAAACTGACAGGACTATTTTGGCATTGAAAAATGCAGAGAGGCACCCAGTAGGATCTTCAAAGTCCTTTTGCAAATCTCACTTTCATTTCATTCAAGTCCTCTGTCCCTCTAAAGGCAGCAGGCCAAGGTCCTATCAGCCAGGCTTTGTACACTTATTTATTCCCTTAGTGAGTTTCAGCATTAATCAGTGTCTTACACTATGTCTTGTGCTATACTATATTCATTGGAGGTTTTATAGAGCACACAAAAATTACATTTTTTTTTAAAAAAACAAATCTATGTAATTTAATCTATACTCCATTGTTGAGATGAAGCTGTAATTTTGAAATGATTGGTTGTTTTACTAAATTATTTTTGTAAATAAAGTAATTTAGCAACAAATGAATGTAATGTCTTGGGGGAAACATCAATTATAGCTTATACATGGATTGGGACAAACCTGAGATTAATCTGAAGTGTTATGCCGATTAGAGTCTAATCTTGCTTTACAACACAGTTAGTTGCTGCTTCATGCAAGACGTTTGCTTTCTCTTTCAAGGTTCTGTCACCTCTTTCCGATTCCATCTTGGCAGAGAAGACAGTGATAGTTCTAGATGACCGTGTAACCATTACAGACCTAGGAGTACAACTAGTTTCCGGCTTGTCCCTCTCCTTACAAATCAGCAAAGGAAATAAGAGAGCAATCGTTTCTACCACCTCTGCATATGATATCCTTCATAGTCCAAAACAGGTATGATCCAAAATAGCATATAGAATTTATTTATTTGTTTACTGTGCTTTGTCAGAAGCTAGGGAAAAGCTACTGCTGTAAATTTTAGACAGCACATATAACGTATGGCTTTGTCAAATGTGGTAACTGCACATAGTAAAGGCTGTTTATCTTACTGACCAACTCCTACAGGTGCAGACACCCATACAGGCTGACCATTAAACTCTTCAGAACTGGTTTGGAGACCTGCACAGCACAGGGAAAGTGATGGATATGTCTGTGCATGCATAATGCTGTAGAAAGCACGTACGTGCCACTCGACACTTTTTCTATGGGAAAATGCGGCTTAGCTCTGTAAGCAGAGGAAGAAGCCCCATGCCTTAATAGTCTCACAAAGTCAGTTCAGCCAAAAGGACCGTTTGGCTGCATGTACAGAAGTTTTCATGATTTTCATTGCTGAAATCTGATGAGTTTGTGCTTACTTTGAACCATATAATCTCAAGGAATGAAATAGCTTTCAATGAGACCACAGAATAAATTACATATATCTTTTTTATTGTATTTATTAGAGAATTGACACGCTATATCACTAGAGAAAGAGTAACTATCTTTTTAGCACTAGCAATTTGCAGTAAGACGACAAATTATTTTGGTCAAAACATCCTTAAAAATAGTGTTTTTGTGAGTGTTTCTATAGTACCCGGAAAAGACTACAGTCACTTTTGTATATTTCACATAATCTTGTATATTTGAAAGCATGACAGAAAATTTAAAATCTTGCATTGAGATGTGTTCTTAACCTAGTTTGTTTCTATGGGCTGAATGGGATCACCATTCTGACACATAAACAGCTCTGCACGTTGTATGGCATTAGAACTGCAATATTACAAAAATTCCCCATTATAGGTCCTTTATAAAATTAATTAACCAGGACTTTGGAAATACGATTATTTTCATCATTCAAAAGAGGCTTCTCACTTCAGACTGAAAAAAAGAATTGTCTTTTTTTTTTTTCTGTCAGCAGCTTTTATTAAATTTAGATGACAGTGTCTTTGATAGTTCCTGAAGATGGGATAAATGCCTAAGTGGTCTAGAGAGTAGACATTTTGATTTTCTTTCTTTAAAAAACAAAATAAACCAAAGTTAAACTGTGTATTTATTTTGCCAATGTCGACAGATTTAAACAACTAAGTGTCTGATATATGCGCTATTACCTTTCACTCATGTTTTTTTTTCTCATTCTTTCTCCCCTCAGGAAGCCATAGTCAGTGCTTGGATTTTGTTCAGTGATGGGTCAGTGACGCCGTTAGATATTTATGACTCCAAAGACTTCTCGATGACCATCACTTCACTGGATGAGATGGTAGTGTCTGTACACCAAAACCTTCAGTCCAAATGGCCTGGGGTAGTGGCGGAAGGGGATGGGCAAGGACCTTTGATTAAAATTGAAATGGTGATCAGTGAGTCGTGTCAGAAGACTAAGCGGAAGAGCATTCTGGCTGTTGGGAAAGGAAGTGTCAAAGTGAAGTTTGGTCAAAAAGATTCTGACCAAAAAGGAAGCACTAATGACATTGATGATGTGGATAGAGATTTTAAAAGCCATGCAAGCAATTCTATAGAGAAACCTGCAGAACAAGAGAGGACAGCACAAGAATGGTCCAAAAACCATGAGGACATGTCCAGTCACGAGGACAATGCAAACAAAAGCACAACTTTCATATCTCCCATTGATCAGGAGTCCCTGGAGGATGGCCAGCTCCAGAATAACCCAACTGCCTTCACAGGTTTCCCTACGCAAGTAGAAATACCAGGAGAAAACAATCCCAGCGATCTCACATTGACTTCAAGAGGATTAACAGATTTGGAGATTGGCATGTATGCTCTGCTGTGTGTTTTCTGCTTAGCAATCTTGGTCTTTTTGATTAACTGTGTGGCATTTGCTTGGAAGTACAGGCATAAAAGGTTTGCTGTGAGTGAGCAAGGCAACATCCCCCATTCCCATGATTGGGTCTGGCTTGGAAACGAGGTTGAACTGCTGGAAAACCCAGTTGACATTTCGCTTCCGTCAGAGGAGTGCACTACCATGATTGACAGAGGAATGCAGTTTGAAGAAAGCAACTTTCTCCTTAATGGGAGTTCTCAGAAGACTCTTCATAATCATATCCTCAGATCTTCTGAGTACCTTTGTGAAAAAGAAGTTAAAAGTGAACCTATAAATCCTTCTGGGCCAAAGCAGAAGCGAGTAAAGTTCACTTCATATACAACAATACTGCCGGAGGATGGAGGCCCCTACACCAACTCAATTCTATTTGACAGTGATGATAATATTAAATGGGTATGCCAAGATATGAATCTTGGTGATTCCAAGGAATTTAGGGACTATATGGAAAGACTGCAAGACAATATGTAAAACTACTTTCTTATGTTTGTAATCACCTTTATGCCTTCTGTTTATGGATGGTGGAGCAGTCAGTCCAGTCAGCAATAGGAAAAAGACAGTCCAACCCTGGAGTTACTGAGACGATAACCTGATATCACTGAGCAGGTACAAGAGGCTGGCTGAGTTAAACCTGTTTCACCGCAAACCAGGATGTGCCCCTAAAACAGCTACCTGTAGGTGTTGGAGGTGTCACACGCGATGGCTGTTTTTGTATACTGCCTGGTACTAGCAAAATGCTAATACAACTACGCTCAGACTCAGAGGAGACTTCATTTGTTTGTCATCTCTCATGATAAACGGTAAATCAGAAAAGAAAGGGATATTTGTTTGCATTGATTTTTCTAGTCGTCGTCCTTTGTAAAGCACAGTGGACATTTCTTGCTTACAGCCTGAAACAGGGCTTACATTAAAAGGGATCTGAATGAATATCATTTTATTGCCTATGTGCAATGCAGCCAAGTAGTCTTATTATTTTTACAGATATAAAAAACCCCATGTGGTTAATTTCTTTTCCTATGGTTTATGAATTTTATTTGACTTAGGGAACATTAACTGTTTTCGTTGAAGGGTTTTTTTTCGGTTGTACCAAAGTGTAGTATGGTAATATTTATAATGATTTACGTTTTCTATTCATCTGCATCAGCCCCTAGAGATACCTCCTTCATCACTGATTATCTTTCTCCTTTCCACATGGATATATGGGTCATTAGTATTTGAAACATAGAAAGGTATTAGGACTCTTACTGGGAGAGGGTTGTATCTTCTTACAGGGAACTGTAAATACAATAATAAACCCTGGAAAATAAAAACCAAGGAGTAGCCCTGGGTTTACTTTTGTCATTGCTAACATGAAAAAGTAACCTGCAACAAAACAGCATGTACTTCAAAGGAAAATGCTTTGCTGAAACAGCAGCTTGGTTACAATACACATTATTATCAGAATGAGAAAGTCAAATATAGTATTGAAGTACATAGAATAAAAAGGAAATTTCCTAGCAAATAAGCAAAGGCTTGGAGTCAGTGTTACTCTGTATTACTTAATACATTGATGGTAGCGTTTAGCAGGACAAAGAAGTCCATGCTCAACTGCTAATGCCCCAGACCTTGTCTAAAACATCTCTGGCCCTAAGGCCATTAAAGAGAAAAACTTTACACCATGTTTCATTAAAAAATGAAGATAGAAAGAAAAGACACACTGGGCACATTACGAAGTGACTATTCCCGATTTTAACAGGGAAAACACGCTGGGGATTCAAAGCAGTCATTTCATATACGTTACATGTATTTTTTTCCTGAAGGATGACTGAAATAAATTGAAAATTACAGTGAAAAAAAAACCTGAATCTACATAATACTTAACAAAAACAATAAAGCACATGTTCTTATGATGGATCCTGTGCAATAAACACAAGATCCAAATTACAGCTGCTGTACATACCATAGTTCTCATCTTTTGGGTAGCTCAAGATA
Source organism: Dromas ardeola (assembly GCA_013398915.1). Lineage (NCBI taxonomy): Eukaryota > Metazoa > Chordata > Aves > Charadriiformes > Dromadidae > Dromas > Dromas ardeola. The sequence continues at coordinate 66,008 of VYZM01009993.1, read as the reverse complement.
GGATTTGAATTTTATAATTCAGTTCTGATATTAGAACAGACCAGACAACCGTAACTATGGGAAATTCTGCATTTGGTTCCTAATCCACAACTGGGAACATATTTAATGTAACAACTGCTGTAAAATACGGTAATTGTAATGGTGAGACTAGAAAGTGAGGACACCAGGCTTATATAAGTGATTAGAGACTTACGTTTGCTGGCACTGCACTGCATAGTGAGGGGATGGCATCTGTTATAATCTAATTTTAAGTAGATAAAATAATAGACCATAGAGATGCTCCTGTTTCGTACGTGATGCAGCACTTGTGTCAAATGAAATCTTGGGTTGTTTAACAAACGTTCTTTCCTCTTTAAGTGATCCAGACGTCGTAAAGAAATATTAATTCCTACTATGATCCTTATTACTAACAACATAAAAATCCGTTTTTAAAATTTAACATCTCTTCCATATTATTTTGTATTTAGCCCAGCCATAAGCCAAGAGTATTGTTTGCACAAGAGCAAATGAATATAAATCAACCACAAATAAATTTAGTCTTGAAATCAGAGGCAACAACTTGCTGATGGTAGCTGCAGAGGGCAATAGCACAGCTGTCTTCATGAGTGCACAGCCACCAGCCTACCAGCCAAGCTATGACCTCACAGCAGCGTACAGGGCTCCATGACCCAGTTCTTCATTGTGGCCCCAGTTCTGTTAACTACACCAGCAGCTGCTCAACTCCATCCCCAGTTAGTGCCACACAGGCACGCCGAGTGCCAAGGGACTCACAGCTGGGCTTAGCTGCTCTTCTCACTCATTAATGGGTAACAGAAGGCAACAGCTTTACTTACTTGTTCAGGAAATTTCCCTTCCAGGACTACGGCTTGAAAGACGGAGGATCACTGTTAGGGTGACTCTCTAGTGTCACATTGTTGAGTCCCTGAACTTGTACCTGAGGTCTAATCCCTGGTTGCCCACACTACCTTCAAGTGGTTATACATTCAGGCTGCACACTAGTGTGTGGAGGAAGGACAGTCCTACATGCAGTGTGGACGGTGCTAGAAGCCACCAGAGGAGACCACTAAAGGCTTTTTCAGCATTTACTTGCCACATGGCTTGCAAATCCCTGTGCTTTCAGATGTGGCTGCTGAAGACAGTTATAAATGCAGGATTGAGGACTGTTAGTGTTGGGCCAGAAATACTTCCATTCTGGTGTTTGACTGAGCATGTATCTAAAATACACTCTGGAGTAGAAACTGAAAGGTAGCTAGGGTCTGTGTTTTATTTACCATAGGGTGGTAAAGTCCTACCTCGGTACAGCATCTGTCAGTGTGGTCACAATGTTCTTCAATGAAGTTCTTAGGTGGCTCAGTGGCTGGATGTGGAGCTTCTTTAGAGTCGTGACTTTTGCAGTCATGAGCATCAAACCCATATCTATCCCAAAGCTAAATTACAAATACAGCCCATTAGAAAGTAGTACAGCGGCTACTGGTGATCAGCTAGACAATGGAATTGGATACAGCTGTCCACAAAAAAAGACCCCCTCCCCAAATCTAGCAATGGTAGGGGAAAAAAAAAAAATCTACACTGCAGATTCATATAACCTTTCTTTTTGTTTTACATCACATGTTGTTACATTAAAGTTCTTATATGGAAAAATGGCAATATGAAAAAATGAAGAGAGAATTCTATTCTCATAAAACTGGGATAACACCAATAAAGTGGAGTTGTTCTGGATTTATGCTAGTTTAAGCACTTGTGCTACTTCTTATAAAATCAAAAGGAAAAGAATTTATATTAATATCTTTGATGCAAAATATAGTTCTGAGTTGATCAGTCGTTTTTTAATGAAATATTTCATATTTTAGTTTCAAAATGATGGCATACATTATATGTAAATAAATTTAATTTAAAATGATTTTAAAACCCAACAATTTTCTGATTAACCTAAATTTTTTTCAATGACTCTTTTTTAAAAAAGTCTTTTATTCATGGAATATGTAATATTCCACTTTGCTGTTAAATGAACAGCATTTATACGTTGATAAAAGAATCTCTGCTTGTGAGATTACAAAGCAAAGGTAGCCAAATGATCAAAAGGCACAAATTGTGTTTGTGTGTGTGTGTATGTATGTATGAAGGAAACTAGAATTGTCTAAAAAAGAAAACAGAAATGATACTGACAGATTAATTAGAATTACGCTTCAGCAGGTGCCCAGGAAAGCAACACCTGTAATTTAATACTGAACAAACAGCACATCTTACTTACGGCATGTATAGCGAAGATACTGTGAGCGAGTTTCTTTGCCTGCTCTCAAGGAAAGACAGTCTGTAGTACCAATACATATCCCAGGAGACACACAGAAAAAGTCTGTAAGCAAAGAAAGAGTGGATTAATGGAACCTGGGGAATTTGCAAACTTTAAAATAAAGCTGATGCCAGACCCTCGACTCGTGTGATCAGAGGTGAGTGATTTACGGCAGCTGAACACTGGCATACAGAGAAGGGAGAAGCAAGAGCTAGTAGTTCTCATCTGTGCAGAACCTTTTATTTCATTTGGCCATCACACACCCCCTAGCTCCATGTGGCTTGTCTACGCCTTCTTTCTCATTTAAGTAAGAACTTGGGAAACCAGCGCCCTGCTCTCCTCTTGATGTAGAACCACATAGATTAACATTTTGAGCTGCTGTTTCTTAATTCATATTGGGGAATGTACAAGAAAATCTTACAGCCATACGACACAATACAAACAGTCCATTATATAATGGAAAAAACCCTGTATTTCAAGGTAGAGTACTCTATGAATGAAATACCAATTTTTCATAGCGGATATGCTCTTTTCTGAAATATAAATCATATGCACTACATTGAAATACACTACAGTGTATTGTGAAATGCATACATTAATTGCTGAATCTATAACACTGAATATGTATATACATCACACCCAAGATATTTATACAATATAATAAGTCTTAGATGTATAACATAATGAATTCTGTACAAAATAAACTGTAAGTTAAGACAATGAAAGAGAACTTTTATATCTGTGTAATTTGTATGCTGATTAAGTTATTCAAACCTCAGTTTTCATCTTTAAATGTGCCATTTAAAAAAAATACTTGTTTTCTATAGACGGATGTCTGAAATAAAGACTTCACTCTTCAGAAAAGAAGCAACTGAAAGACTGTGAAAGAAACAGATTCTACTGGAGAAATAAACATAATGTTCATGTGATTTTTTTTTTTTAAACTTACTAAACCATTTTGCATTTATAGTGGTCAGGGTGATCTGCTGGTTGGGTTGAGGGTGATGTGCCTGTGCAGGGTGAACAGTAAATCAGCAGAATCACCAGCATATGGGTTGCTCATGTGCCTCTCTGCTCAAAGCAACACAAATTACTTTGGATTATATAGTCCTTCCCCACAAACAGTGCTCCAGCCCTCTCTTCCTGCAGGGACTCATCCTTTCACAGCACCAAATGTAAAGAACAGAACAGATACTAAATGACTGTTGTCTTGCAAAGAAGAGTAGAGAGGTATGTTTGGATTTAAAGGAAAAGGTTGTCCCTTTAGCTCTTCAGTGTGACTCATCACAGGTCAGATTTTTGATTCAGTGTTCTGAATTTCTTTATGTTCCCATTGGAATCAAAGTCTCAAAATGATTGTGACCACTGACACCTCATCACAGGAGCTACAGGAAAGTAGCTTGCTAATGCCAAAACCAGGAAATTGAGCCTCAGTTTTCAGCTGTTCCTCAAAGGTCTTGGACACGGTGGCAGAACCAGAAACACAGACTCTCCTCAAACCTCCCGGGGTAATGGGGTCTCCCACAGACAATACAGTACCGGACATCAGCTCAGGAGGTGCCTCTGTCGTCTTTTTGCTGTTTTCAGCTGGACCACGTTTGGGATCTGACCGTGCAAAATCACTGCAAAGGTATGGGCTGCCTTTGTACTAATGGAAACCATTTAACATCACCTGAATAATTTAATGATCGCTATTGTCATTTCTAATGTATTGAAACGTGTTTTTATATAAAGTCAATTGGATGAATGGCATGAAAACTGTGATTTAGGAAGTGCCTCAGAGAACCTAAACTTTAATGTGCTTTGGGCACAAATTCCAGTCAGTCACCACTTAGTATTCTCAACAGTAAAATAAGAAACATTTTTCATAAATGACACATTTTTTTTGTCCTGGCAGTTATATTTGGTCCCTATTTGACCATTACTATGACACCCTTCCCCTTAGCAGCATCTCACTGAAGAGATGCCAGTGGATCTAGTCACGCTGCGGTGCTCTATTCAGTATAACTAAAGGTATCACAGCTTTTACAGGAAAATAGTCTTTACAGTTATATTTTTTTATACACACTCTCTCTCTCTCCTGTTCAAAACAACTACCATAGGTGTAAATTTTAACTACCAATGTGTACGCGCTATGTAACTGAAATAATTACCTGCATTCATTTATGGAAAAAAGTAGCCCAACAAATTAAAGGGTTTTTTTTTTTTTCCTTACAAAAAGTGAGCCCTGAGGATTTGGCAGACAAAAGGCCTGCATTGTGATGTTTGTCGCAAATTAAATAGGCCAAATCCTGAAGGCTGTCTCTGTTGAAACTCACCCTGCTCTTGTTAGGAGCTGGACTGAGACAGGACCAGAGCCAGACAATTACCAGTCAGGTCTGCAGCCGGAAAGGTTGCATACATCCTCATATTACACTAGCCTGGACCGTGCTGTTTCCAATCAGTAGCACCTCTGTCTGGTTGCAAACAGAGCGAGTGACGGTGTTTAGAGAGTACGTAACTGATGACACATTGCCTTACGTAGTATTCATGAAGCTTAAGATATTTTCTTCCGTGAAAACGGAGCCAATGTGCAAAATCAGCTATTAATTCTGCATCCTCCCAATGTAGTCCTTATAGCGTAACTTTTTCTTTTCTCCCCCTCCCATTCCAGTGATCCATGTGGCCAGTGTCTGCAGAAGTTTGGTTACTGAGGGAATAAAATTGAGCTGTTTAATTGAAAGAGGCAGCTTATTTAAGAAAATAAAGCCAAGTGGATAACGTTTTGAGACCAGTTCTGAGAATCCTAAAGTGTATAATAGTGTTACTTGCTTCCAAAAACATACATATCAGCGTAAGGATTTACAAACCAATGCAGATGACGACTTGTATCATTCCTTCTGATAATCTTGGATTAGTCTATTTAAAAATCAATGGGATCTGATGATATAAAAACCAAGTAAGGAGCTCAAGGTTTAGTGGAAATGAACAATGATGTTTTTAATCCTCCAATTTAAAACTGTGGTAGGCAGAGCAGGGTACACTCTCCTATGCCATAGTATTATCTATCTATCTGTAGGAATTTTTTTTTTTTTTTTTTAATCAGTAGGATTTAAAAATGAAAAATCATCGACCACATGAAAAAAATTCTGATCTCACTGAAATCTATGACTATTACAAAGCATTAATTTTTAACTAGATCTATCTATACTATAATTCACGTATTCATTACAAAGAATGATGCCATTTTACAATATATTTACACTGTAATCTTTCCCATTAGTTATTTCCTGTGCTCAAACAGCACACTAACAAGCATTACAATATGCTGTGAGTAGGATACAATCCTGGTCCCACCGGAATAATGATTTTAAATATGAGCAGGATTTCCTGGTGTTCTGGGTACCGCTGCTGGCCAAACCAAAGCCCACAGCAGTTGTACTGGCCAATGTCTGACCCTAGCCACTGGCAAAGGGAGCACATGTAAATACCAGTACTTAACAATATTACAAAGTTCTCCTTCTTATTGTTCCAGACTCCCTTTTTTCTGAGCACACGTGGCAGTGGAATTTATAGTGTCTGTATTTTCAAGTGTATGTACTTTCTTCATAAAGTGAAACTAATACTTTGTAGAATGGATTTTTGTATGAGTTTAGATTTTAGGTTTAGCTTAAAACAGAAAAAAGTCCATTAAAATGCATATCCATTCTTGAGAAGGGATCCATACACTATGCACCCAATATTGATCAAGATATCAGATGAAATACACAGTCTGGGCACAGGTCTAGTGTGGCTTAACATCAGCCCTCCCATAAGAATTGAAATTTGCTCTACAGTTGAAGTTCATGGTCTATAATCGTTGCAGTGATTCTCTCTCATAACAGAAAATGTCACCTATCATGAAAAGTGCTTAAAAAAGTGAAGCACAAGTTAATTACATCTTCTTTAAAAAGAATAAACAAACAGAAACACAGAAATCCCGTAATGAAAGCTTAACCTGTCTGAAAAAGCACAAGGTGGCATTATTGTTCATTATGAATTAGCAACTCATTAAAATATTAAAAAAATTGTAACATATATAAACAGAAGCCACTTACTGTACTGCAGGCTATAAATCAACCTTTCACTTGATGTAAAATATTCCTCCTTCCATGGAAAATTAATTTTGACAAGGTACTTAATTTTCTTTCCAATAGCTAGATTAAGACTGTGTTTATTTTCACAATTTAATTCAATTTTGGCATACAGTGAATGGGCAGAGCCAAAACCCAAACTAAGGCAAACTAAGCAAAGCCGCCTAGCTAGTGCAAAGAGAAAAAACTATAGAAGGGAACTCTTTTTTCAGTCATCGTTAAGCCTTTGTTGATGTTTCCCCTTGGTTTGTATAAACTGGCTATAGGTCTCTCTTTTAATCCCAGATACATTAAATAAATCATGTTTATACCACTTATACAATGTTACATATGCATGTAGCATACAGGCATACATATGGCATCATTACTAATATCTGACTGATAGCACTAAATTGGCCAATTCAAATGAAAATGTTGTGGGATCTTTCTTTGTAAATCTCAATCACTTGTTCAGTTCCAAAAGCCTGATTTACAGAGACAGGTTACAAGAATCTCTTTTTCTGAGGCAGTGTACCAAAGACTGAAGAGCCAGGATCCCCCCCCTCCCCTGCTCTACTGTAAGCACAAAAGGCTGTTTTCAGCAGTTGTTTTTCATTGAAGAGTAAAGACACATTGGTACTGCTAAGGCCCCCCCACCTTACAGAAGTCCGCCTACAAGAACAAGAGAATGGGCTTATAGTGATGTTATTTCAGTGCCCGGAAGGTTCCTGTGTGTGACACAAAAATGGCAACGGCTGATGCAGTCTAGCTCTGTTACACAGCAAGTTACTGAAGGGACGTTTTGAAAACACAAACACTGCTCTCACATGAGGCTCTGACAAAGCCAGGCTTCAGTGAAAAAAAAAAAAATCTAACCTGAGAAATGCTACGCTGGCTCACCATAATGGCCATCTAACACTGACATGAACTCTATAACCACAACGAGATGGTTCAGCAAATGTCAAGAAAACCTACAGTATGGATTTGTGCAATAACATCTCTGTGAGACCAATGCGGGAAAAAAGTTTTCAGCCAATGCCAGATAAATACAGGCTGTGGTTCAATACAGTAAATGCAGTTACTTTTCTAAAACTGCTCCACAATGTAAAAGCATGGAGGTATATACATTTGTTTAGGTACATGGTTACATGATTACTGGAAATAAATGCATAAATTGAGCTCCTTTGTCTGGCATATTCGTAAATACTGTGTATGGCGCCTGTGTTGACGCTGGGTTAGATCTGGCCCAGTGCAGGAGAGGGTTGCTCAAGTCCTTTTCTGGCTTTGAGCCATCTCTAATGCATCTTTCTAACTTAGCCCATGGTTTAAAAGCACGCATCACCAAAATACAGACTAGCAAAAGATTTCAGGCTTTTAGGGTTTGTGCCAGAAGCAGCTGAGCACATAACTAAAGCCATTTAATTTGCTGGCCCACAAAGCTGCATTCCTCTAGATAAGGTTTCTAAAAGCCAAAGTTTCTAAGGGCATTCCCTAATTTGGAAAGAGTTCGTCTTCTCTTCCTGCATTTCTTTCTGTTGACACCACTAGCTGAAAGTATATTGAAAAAGAAAAGTTGGCAGGATACCTGATCACAATAGAGATGTAATGAGCCATTTCGGGATTCTTGATTACTTTTCAAATAGGAACATGCTGATGCCTACTACTCCGAGAACCAAGCGACTGCTCCAGCTCCTGGACCCTGTCTGAAGTGGCACGGAGATGGCCTTTCTTGGTGGGGGCTTGCCTGCACACAGGGTGGGTGTATGGTACATCAGAAACCCGACAGCAGCAGCATAGGAGGAGAAAAAAACCCCTCAGAGTAGACACAGAAGCCTCACGTGCTGGTGAGGATTTTGCACATCAGTAACAAAGTGTAAATCAGCCAGCCCTTTTCTTAACAAGTTTATTATACACCCAGGAGCCACTGTGGCATCCCAGAGACAACTGCTTCCACTTTAAACTAAGCTTCATTTAAATAAGGACACTTGACATTGTTTGCCTTCAGAAATACTAAGATCAAAGCAAGGATTTTGCTGTACGTTCAGCTGTTATTTGACTGTGCTACCTTTTCTTACCATGGCTTACTTTGTTGGGCTCTTGGTCATTGTAACGCATGAGGATGTATGGCATTTTAAAAGGAAACACTAGTGATCCGAGTCAGCACTGTCCGCACCAGCAATCCAAATAATGGATGTATGTTTTTGTCAATATAATACAGTTTGTACATAAGTCAGCTAGTTCCCTTGACTTGCCAAAAGTTGATACAGTCTCCCTACCTAGAGACATACAAGCACATGGGGCCGCCTTTTGCCTTCATTTTCTGCCATTTTTAAATAAGAAAATTTTGAAATTACTTCATACAAGCCCTTGGAGCCATTCAATCTGGCCACTAGTTTGGACTCATGCTTAAAATTAATCAGCTGCTGCTGATGTTCCCAGGCTGTTTTTTTAGCAAGGACACAGGACTCTTCTGTGACAGAAGTGCCCCTCTCCCTAGGGCCTGAACTAGCCTCTAGTAAACACCACTCCTCGTATTAAAAATTCATGCCAGAGGATGGATCACGTTGAGAAGAAGGCTAGTATGACTCACGTTTAAATGTATCATATCTGCAGGTTACATAGATATTAGATGTTTCTGCAGTTAAAGGACTTGCAATTTTCATGGAATAAAAAAAGAAAAGAAAAAAGATTTCTACCGTCTCTCTTGGAAATCCCTTTCATGAAAGGTAACAACACATAGTGCCAGACAAGCACCATAGAAGAGGCTAGAAACACAGGTAACCACAACAGTGCAGAAGCTGGGAATAGTCGGCATTTTCTCAGTAACAGCATCACATATTCTGTAAATGATACACCATGCAATTATCTGCATGCTGTAGAAAGAGAAAACAGAAGAACAGACTCACAGCTTTTTTCTTTTTTTTCATGAATGGGGCAAATGTGTTAGAAGTGTGCCAGATCTCCTAATTACTTAAAACTGTATACTTTTTACTGAATCTATCTCTGCCTGGTTTAATCTTTTTTAACACCACTTTTATATACTAAACCTGGCTTGTCTTTACTGTGAGACTTGTTTGGTTTTGCAGTCAGGAAAAAAATAATCTCACAAACAAAAAATGTTGTAGTTGTCTTCCTACACTGCAGTAGACCAGAGAAAGAAGGCCGTAATGGACCCTTCTGCTGTTCAAGCGGGAAGAGGAGTGCATGGGCAGGGAGAAATACAGCAGCTACCAGAGCTCTGTCTTCCTGAACAGTGTTAACAACTGTCTCCAGTCTGGGTTGAGAAGGAGGCCCCAGTAAAAAGCTACTAGGTTTTTCAAATATTCTTCGGCATCTACATTCATTTTGACATCTCTTACGGAGTCCAAGTACCTTTAACAAATCTTTTAAGCAGGAAGAAGGTTAAATCTTCCTGAAAGCTAACAGGGCTTGTGTTACCAGATGCCACTGGGTAACATTCTCCGAAGGATCATAAACGATTTACGACCTTGACCTGACAGTCAGGCAGCACGACTTTGTCACATTTGCAGGTTTTTGGCTTAAGCATTACAGTAGGAAAAGCTTATCAGAGCCACAACAACAGATACCTGTCACTCACTTTGCCACCTAAACTGAGAAACATTTGGTTCAACTATTTTGCTATTGAGAAATATTAGCTTTGTTCTCTTTCCTGCAAAAGAGGGCACTTGTCCATACACCTAAATTAGAAAACACATGCTCTGTCATTTCTATTACAGTCATAACTTAGTGATCCATTAAACATGAACCACTTCGCTTAGCAGAGAAACTAAAATGATAAACAGACCCCCAAATTAGTAAAAATCAGTGCTAGCCAAATAACCCCACAATTTTTTTAAGGGTGCCATGCTAGTTCAGCATCTACTGAGACATCTGTGTCTGAGAAGAGCTCTAATGAAGGACGGTACTTTGGAAGCCGGAGAAGCTTGAAATCATGATGGGCTGAATATGACAGCCCTAAATAAAGCTAGCAGGACTCGTTTCTGCTCCCACAACTGCTCATGGTGAAGGTACAATAGATAGCATCCCGTACCATCTATCCCTTGAGGAATGCTGCAGAGCTCTCAAGTTGATATGGCCTACTTTTGACAGTGGCTTCCATGAAATGTTTTCTCTCCTCCCTCTGTAGACATGCACCACTGCCCAAGGCAGCAAAGTCCTGGCTGGCCACAAACCATCTGTCTTCTCTTGGCTACGGATTTCCCAGCAGCAGCAGAGCAGGACCCACATCAGACTGCACCGCGTGGTTGGTTCCTCATGGCATGTTATAACTTACTGTCTGATTTAAGATGTTTCAAAATGAGCTATTTTTAGTGACACACATTACACACTTTGCACGTTTGCCTCCTACAGAGGCTGCCCACATTTGGTGCTTCATCGACCCTGTTCTAATGTTGGAAAGCACCTTGGATGTCCCTCTCTCCTTTGGCGTAATTTCAGGATAAATTAGAGAAGATGATGTACAGTAAGTTTTTTGCATTCCTTTTTCAAATACATATCGTCCCAGTCTGGGGCTGCAATGTGCCATTGACAGAGTATCTTCCATGTGGTTCCTGCTTTTGGGCATGTCATACTCAGGTGTTAGCATGTCCCTTTGTCGCAATTTGGGCCAGGTTGGCCAATGACAAGATGACAGATGCTTTCCCCCACCTCTTGCTCTAAGGAGAGGAAGAAGAGAGGTAAAGAGATTTACAAGTTTAGAAAAAACTAAACTACTTTAATGAAATAGTAATAATGAAATAAAAAGGAAATAATGAAATAGATACAATATATGGAAATACATACAAAACCGTATCAAGCTCCCAAGGAAATGTCATTGGCATGCACTAGGAAAGTTTCAGACTGGACTCAGGGACAAATGGGAACTGGATTCCAGAACACACTGATGGGGATCGAAGGTAGACGAACTGACAGGGTCCTCCTCAGACATCAGTCATTGCCAAAAGAGAGCCATTCAAGAAGCCACCATCAAAGAAGAGCCCACTGAAGAAGAGCCAACCTAATTCCTTTGATCCCTCAGCTTTTATACTGAGCATGGCAGAAGTGAGGGAACACCCTATTGGTCAGTTTGGGTCACCTGACCTGTCCCCTCCTCCCCACCGGTGTGACCCCTCCACAGGGCAAACACCCAACTCAGCTGGCCCTGGTGGCCACAGGCACAAGTGTGAGCAAGAGCCTCTCACTGGACAGAAACTTGGCTCTGCTTCACCCCAAACCAGGACACCCTTGCACACTGGAAAAGGTAAGCAGCGTTTTTTACCCACTTTCTCTAGAACTTTTTGCACTGGTGGTCTTGAGATAAGGTGGCCTTTTTCTAGTCCCCTTCACTTTTCTGCAGTTATTTTAAGAGGCGCAGCAACTTTACTAATTTATTTGAAGAAACCATTGAAGATTCCATCTACTGTGATCAAATCCCCTTAAGTAAAATATAAACCACTACTTCTCTGAATGTAAAGCCTAAATCAATAATGGACATGAAATCATCAAGTTTAATCTCAAACTCAGTGAACCCAAGTAATCACTCTTCTTGATATAAAACTAATTCTGTTTGACAATAAAATACTACTAGTCTGTGCCATAAACCAATGGAACAAATAACTTTCTTAACCCTGACAGTTACTGTCCAAAATCATTACATCTGCTCTCCTTAGTGATCAAGCATGTCACTATAGTACTATTTCAGCTCGATTCCCTTTCTATAAAACACATCATATGCACCAGAACTTTGAAAGTTTCTTTTTAAGCAAAGTGTTATGGCATTTTCTCTTCTTCCTATTTGCCAAAATTGCACAGGTTGTACAAGGAACACACAAACTACACTGAAGATGTTCCTTGGCTAGATTGTGTCTCAAGTGTAAGTGTCAGCGATGAATGAATCTGAGCCCTAAATACAGGTATCACAAAATCCATGATCAATAGCAGGGAGCTGAGGTTTCTTAAAAATGTATCAATGTAAATTTTCCAGCAGTTGTACGTTTCTCTCCTGTGCTGTCAAACAAAGATTTTCAGAATTCAGAGGGCTTTGCCAAGGGGTTCACCCATTGGAGCTGCTTTGTAGGTTGGTGCCTAAAATGCTGCAGCATTTGTTAGCACATAGGAGACTGAAATGCATGCCAACACCAAGCTCAGCACATATGGATGTCTGCAGACACATGCTAAGTGTACCTGGCCACATTCTTATCGTGTTTCTCTATAACTACAGCTCCTTGTGTAATCTTGACACCAAGCCCATAAATTCATGTTATTGGTAAATAATATAGCAGGCATCCAAGATACGAAAGCTGCTTCAGTTGCCCATATACTCCAAGGTTTGCACTTACAGAAAACTGAGCCTTGCTGTTCTTTAGGTTGATAGCCAACTAAAACCCAAAACACTATTACTCCAGAAAACAGTAGTGATATCTAAGTAATAACTTGTCCTTGCAAGAAAATGGAAGGCAGGCCAGCAGCATGGGAACGAGCGAAAACTGAGTAGACGCACCCAGCCAAGGCTACAAATGGACAGTGCTGCTCTGCCGCTGCCTTGTGGGCGGGAGGGTATGTAATAATGTAGACCCAGGTGTTTGCTCTGGGAAGGCTAACTGTTTGCCAGAACGCATAGCACAAGCAGCAATAGAAGAGTTCAGGGGACATAATCAGTTCTGTTCCTTGAATTTCCTTGCTGAAGAGCCACTGAATCAAGAGATTACATGTTACTATTAATTAACTTAGCATCACTAAAGTGTTGCTGCATTGAGGAAGCTTTTCAACAATACAGATTTTTGATTTAAGATGCAAATACGCACCAGTGTCTCAATTATTTCAAATAACATGAGGGACCTAACTACTTTTAACTGTTAGCATTTAACCACTGGGTTTTATATACAGTCAGAAATCACACTAGAAGAAAATGTGAAACAAGATCTGCAGGTCCTCTCACCAGTGCTTCTTGGTTCCTACTTGCAACTGGAAGAAATGATGTGGAAATCATCTTATGAACTCTTGTTTTGATAACACCTTCCATGCTTGTAGTACTATTTTAAAGCATGAAGCCACAACATGCTTTTTAGAGCATGAGCAATGGCTGGTATCTTTTTCTCCTACTGGCAGAGTATTTCACGTTGAGGTCAGTACTAGACAGATCCTTCAGTCTCCCACGCTTTCCAAGCCCTGGATTTCCAAGAGCTCCACTTACATTCAGACATCACACAAGTGCAAAGGTAATTCAAGGATCTGGACTTGTCTGTGATTTACCTGTCTGGCACACAGTCCCTGCTCTGAAAAACCTCACCTGGGGGGCTGTTATTTTTGTCAAAACTCTTCCAATGAATAACTCCACATAGTAACAGCCAGGCCAAAGAGCAGAATCTGATCTAAGTCAGATCCATTCCCATACAAGTCAGTGAAAGCCTGATTATCTCACTGCTGAAATTCTGGAGCAGAAGTTAGTGAACAAGAGCCAATGGCTGTTATCATCTTGTTAATGTCAAAGCTTGATTTTTTTTTCCCCTCCTTTCAGTATTTCTCAAAATTCATATGTGTCACAGTCCTTGATAACAGTTTAGTATCTCTGGAGCTGAGAACTTTTACTATTCTGTGTTTTGGGTTTTTTTCCTCAGCACTTCTTTATTTTTATGAAAAAAAAATTATTTGATATGGCCATTTTATTGTGAGAAGACAAAAAGGAACATTTGCTATTGCGGGAGCAAAAGACATGTTCCAAATAAGTGTTGCAATTTCATAATTACAACTTTTTTGGGTAACTGTAACAGGAATTAACAGCTTTGAAAGAGAATGGACTTTACATTCTTTGCAGATAGCATTTTTTTATTTCATTTTTTGCTTGGGCCTTAATATTTAGGTTTAGGAAGATCTTAAAAATGTAACAAGGCAATAGTCTAATCCTTTGTCAGAAGAAAGAATGTCTGTTTCTTTACACTTGCAAATGTATTCAGAGTGATGGTTTAGATGTATAATTATAAAGATTCTGAAAGATAATGAATTTAGTATTTCAAACAACACGCCAGATTTTAAATGACAATTATGGCTTTCTCTGGTTCAAGAATCAACATGCTGTTTTTCTTCTGTTGGATAAATACTTATCAGCACCATGATGGCATTCTGGCAGTAATTATTTAGAGCTTAGTCAGAAATAGATTTCCATTATTACCTATCACAAATGATGCAGAAACCTGTCTGGCACTAGGTACAAAGCTTGAATCCTCTGTCTGAAAAAATCATCTCTCCCCCCCGCTTTCACTGGACTACTTCTCACAAGGCTGGACACATTTGCAGTCTGGATAGGTGGAGCAATGCAGCCCTGGCACTAGTACTTCCCCATGTCCAGGAGAGGGTTTGTCCTACCCAGCAGTGTTCAGGGAAGGAAAGAACAGGGACAGGAAGTGGGGATTGCTTTTCCCATAGGCTCACTGAGCCCCATACTGAACTGGAAGTATGTTTTCCAGCTCTCCAACATGTTCCTATGTTATAATGGGACAGGATCAAAGCTGACAGACACCCGTATGACAGTATTCAAACACCCTGATGATGAAAATGTTCATGTCTGCAGCAGGAGACTGAGATTCAAGGACTGTTTTTGAACTGGAGCGCTTGACTTCTACCTGATTGTCCTGACAATCCAACTGTTCTGTTCTACTTGCATCAGACAGCAATTCTTCTCTGCCGTGCCACCCTCTATTTGAGAAAACTTTCCCAACAAAAGGTTAATCAAAAAGTGGTGTGTCCCTGTAAATCCCAGTGTTCTAAAGAAAATGACCTAGAGAATTTGCAATTTCTCCTTAAGCGTAGCAGGAAGCTCCAATTATCAGTTCCCTATGTATCAACAAGCTCTTTGGCTATATTCTTTTCCCAAATTGCTATCTACCCTAGTCTAAACTGTCACAGCATACTGTTACACACCATTTTATACCATGCCCAGTCAGAAAATCTGATGCTGCTTTGGCGCGTCTAATTACTGGTGTTGATAAAAACAATTAGTTCTAGTGGGTGGAAATTACATGCAGATCTGTAAACAAATGGTATGGTTACTCTACACAGTCTATCATTGTCAGCCGCAACTTGCTCTCCTGAGAGAAGAAAAAAACTTGAAAGTGCTCTGTCCTTAGGAATGGTGTATATTTGCTTATTCATATGGATTAGTAAACCAACCGTGATAGTGTCAAATAGACCAAGTAAAAAAAGGCAGAAGTCTCCCCAGCTCCCAGGTAATGTTTCGACACCTGAAAAAGCTGGTTTAAGCAAAACGTTCCATTTAACTTTATAATCATGATGAGATTTCACTGAAAAATACTTGAAAGGAAATGTTTTAATTAAGTTTCCTTTAGAGATGGGAAGAAAACATACGTTTAAAAATTAAGGTTTTGTTTTGATTTCTGAGTCTCAACTGGAGGTTTTCTATTTTCCTCCTTTTTCAATAAGGAGGAATTCAATAAAATTCTTGGAGAATGTTTTGGAGAGAAATTTCCACATGGCTCTTTCCACGTCAGAGTGAAAATCAACATGGTATTGTCTGGATTTCCTGCAGAGCCCAAATTCCGAGTTTAAGCTAATGTTAATTAGCCCTTTTAATTATGGAACCAAATTCAAAGCCTGGTGTAACCTTGCCATGGTAACTGAGCTGTTCCAGGAGTGGGTTTGACACTGTTTCCTCACCAAATGAAAGAAACTAGAAGAAAAAATGTCAGTTTTACATCCCAGACTTGAATTTTGTGCTGTTCTAGGCAAAGCATGTGGCTCATTATGGTTAGAATTGGGAGTAGGTCATGAAAGAAGATCCCTGCATGAAAGAATTGCCAGGACCTTCACTCCAGTTTTAGCCATGGGAAAGAGAGGCCATGCAGGTTACCCACCTGTGATTAAGTGGATTCTAGCACCTGCTGAAAGCTTTGCTCAAAACCTGATACATTTTTAATCCCTCCAAATTGCCTATGCAGCTGCAGAAGGTTTCTCTTTCTTTTCTAAAATATTGATAAGGCAGGAGCAATATTCTGCAGGGAGAAAAGATCAGCATTAAAAATGAAATCTCCGCCTCCTAAACAGCATTTTTATGGGAGTTGCTCACGGATTATTCTTCATGGATTATCGTCAAAATGCCTGTGTTGGCTGTTTTTCCTGATGAGTATCTTGACTTTCCATGGTGATGACATGTGCATCTTCTTGTGGACTTTGAAAGGCTATGAAAATGTAGGCAAAACATCTTGTGACCATCTTGTGACACAGATCACAAAATTAATTACAAGCTGTGCTCTCACCTAGGGTAAATCCAGCATACTAATTCCAAAGTTGTCATAAAGAGCAACTTTTCCCCTCTGATTTGCATTTTCTGCTAGCCCATTGCCTTTCTAGGGTCTGCATGGCCATGAAACAGGTTAATCCAGACATAACAAAGCACTGCATCAGGAATTTAACTAGTGTTTTCCAGTGTTCCAGGAAAGTTTAACCTAGGTCTTTATCCTAATCAGAACCTGCAGAGATTTTTTTAAATCCTCTCCTCATAATTATTGTTTACAGTTAATACCACAGTACTACCCAGAATAAACTGGTAGAGTATTTTCCAACAAAATGCATTTTCAGAAGAGAAAGCAATTGACATTTCAATTTAAAATGAGAGAAGGTTGGTTTTGATGAGTTTTATGGGAAGGCTGGTCAAGTCTGGGATGAAATTTCTGTTCAAAATACAGAGAAAAAGCACACCTGGCTATCCCCTTGCAGGGTCTATAGGAACTTCAGCTTTAAGCAGGGACTTGAACCTTGCTCTCCCACACTTACAGTAATTCAGAAAACTGTAAGATACCAGGGATTCTGGTAGAACTTCTGCATGTAAAACAGTCAACTGTACTTGGTTTGTTCTGCAACAGGCGTGCAATTTCTATGTGTTTGACATCTCAAAAATGTTTCTGGCACAGCAGAACAACTTCCTAACTAAGGCAAATCTACAAGACCCAGTAAGTGGTGGGATGTAGCAGTGAGACTGTGCTAAGTGCTACTGAGACACACTGAGAAATCAGCCTCTGCCCTGAAGTATTGTCATCCTTGTGTTGTACGCGAAGAACAGGCCAAACGACATGTGGTCATACAGAGAGTTTCACCTACACAGAACTGAACCCAGAAATTCAGGACCCTGTCCAACGTCTTTCGCGTGAAATCATCACTCAGCTGCCTTCCAGCTGACTGGTTGTCCACCATAGGGATGAAACCATTGATCTCTAATCTCTAGTTTTGTTATCTGTTACACTCGCTTTTATAGTCAGATTTCTTCTGCTTTTATTACTTTGTCAAACAACATGTTTTTTTCTTTAAAACAAGTTTTTTTTCCTCGCTACTAGTATAACATTTTCGATTAATGGTATTTGAAAGGATCACAGATGGGTGAACAGGCTTGGAGAAACCAAAAAATGACCTCTACCAAAATGTCCAAAATGTGTGAAGCAATCCTGTCTTTATTTTGATGTTAGATAAAAACACGAGTACTCGCTTTTCCAAACTAGAGCTTGTTAGAATTCTTTTAATTAAAAACATCTGAAAAACTTTTTTCACTTTCCGTACCAGTGCTAAAAATTTTGAAATGTCATCTTTGAATTATCAGATTACCCTCAAAACTTAACCCTTCTCAGGTTCTTAATTTTCATACACTCCAATATTTTTCCTGTTTCCATAACATAAAATTACTTGTAATGTTTATTGTACTTCTCATTTGTATTTTTAGTTTGAGCCATTGAGAAACTTGTGTGTGTTGCCAAAGCAGGTAAAAACTGCAGTTCTCATTTAAGAAATGTTGCGAAGGGTCAAGCACAGAAATTTTTCTGTCAACTAATTTTCGAACGGAAAATTAATTTTCAAGCATTATCCAATTTTTGCAGAAAATGCTGTTTTTTCCCTGAAAAGCTGAACCATCAAAATGCAGTATATTTTAATGCTGAAATACTGCAGTTATGCTCTGTGAGAACTGTAGTTCATCTGCCTTCTTCCTGTTCTCCTCTCTGACTGGAGCTCTCCTGGCCTACATCTTCCAGGAGTGTGGCACAGACACTTGGCAGCCATCATTCATTACCTACGCTCTGGTCATGAGCAGAGATATCTCATGGGATGTACAGCCTGACCCTGGAACAAACACTACAGAAAGTGGCAAATTCAGACAGGATGACAATGCCTATGAGGAACCAACACTGCAATAAAATACATGAAGAAAGTTATATATGTAAATAAAATCAAAACCTAAATAATATGAATAAAATACATGATTTCAACCTTTCACTGAAAACTTCACACTTGCAAAGGAAGAGAAATTCCACTTCCTGACTGAATCCAGGTAAAGATTCATTTTATAATCTCTCAGTAACTCGGGGGTAAATTCAGGACTAGAATTCTGCAATGAGATTTTGGATTGTTTTGGATGCATTTCCATTGCATGTTCATGCCTTGAATTCTTAATCTGCTTCCTGCTTTCGAACTACTGAAAACTTAAATCTGATTTTGGGTACCCCACATTCTGAAACTTGCCAGTCCCCCAAGGGTCAGCATGTGTAGATGACTTCTAACCCAGGCATATATACTGTTTAAATCCCCTTGAGCCACCTCATCTGTTGTTGTGACTACCTTCTTCTTACACTGTTGTAGGTGTACGTAGAATTTTCTCTAATCCCCAGCTGCTGCCAGCCACGTTTGTAACTGAGCAAAACAATTTCTCACTCTTAGCCCTATATGCTTCTGCCTCACAACTTCTCAAATTTAAGTAGTGAAAAAATAATTTGAAAAACAGGAAATCTCGAGAGCTTTATTAATTGTTAATAGGTAGCTGAAAATGAGCATACCCATGGCTATGCCACAGACAATCAGAATTAACAATTCACCAAGTATTAGAAAAGACTGATAGTATAACACTGAGTTATAATTATTAAAACAACCCACTACGTGACATAATCCAATACAATTCCAAGCCTCTTTCACTACCTCTTTTGATTAATTCTGTGTACAATGCTATAATAGCTTGAGCTAATCTAAACATAAATGGGAAGCCATACCAACAAAAACATTTTTTTTTTTGTTAGGTTACTTTTCAGATGGATCACACGCAGGGGAAGGTATGGGATTGCACAACCAGGGACAGGAAGACAGAATATATGAAACCTCCATCACTCAGTTTTAGCTGCTAGGTAACCACAATTTAGAATTTACTAGTTCCCTTCCTTCTACTTCTGGCTGCATAATAGCAGACCTTTTGAAGTAGGGCTATAGTTTGAGAAGCATTTAAATTGTTACTGTTAAGTTTGCCTGTCTGCTAGCAGAAGTGTCTAGGGTAGCAGGAATACTGCCAAAACATCATGATGTTGCAGCAAAACACTAACAACATTTATCCAAGACTTGTAAATCACATTTGCAAAGATCATAGTATGTTTGCTAAATGCTAAAGTTCTTGTTAGAGCTGCACTAGCAACTCCATTTCAGGTAGAAAATACTAGGGACAGCCAATCTGGGACCTATGGTTTTAAACCAGGTCTCCTGTCTTACCATATGCTACCAATGAACATATACTCTCACCCCCCCAGGAAAAAAAAGGTAGCAAGATCTTCCTACTCAGCAGTATCTTGGGGAAAAGTGGCTAGCATACCAACAGTTGTCAGCTATTGAAAAGAATGTTTCCTTTTACATTAGGCCAGATGAGTGTATTTGTCAGCAGGCTCCAGGAACTGGCTCTGACGTTCAAGTCATCCCCTGGGTTGGAATGACTTGGATACAGAAGTACTTTATTCTTCTGTAAAACCTGATGCTTTAGCTTCACCACTGTCTGAGTCCAAACTTTTCTTTAATCTATTGTGTGGGCCAAAGGAGAACAATTTCACTTAGATATAGGTCTCTATTATAACACTGCTGCTCAGCCACTTTCCCTCAGCTGAGCCTGGTCCAAATGGGTCTGTAATTGGAATTAGAAAAAGGAGCATTCAGCTACAGTTAGCAGTGTGTTAATTATTAAAGGCTAAAGGGCCCCACAGTTATTAATATTACAGTGTGAATTTCTCTTCCTCATTTGGGGGGAGAGGGGACTCTGCAGTGCTGTTTAAGAACTGACAGAGGTAGTAACACAATTTAGTTCTTTCTCCACTGTTGACACAGTCATCAAAGTAACTGTGTCAAACAAAACCAAAGGAGGATGCGCCTCTCTCTATTGCTAAGCTTCCTCAAAGAGTTCAGTGCAGCACTTACGAGAACAAAAGCACAGCTATGTATCCCTGGAGAGAATGCAGAAATTGTGGTCTTCCTCTGGGACACCTAGAGGTCGTTCTCTATGCCCTGATCTTAAAAAAACATTTACGTACACACTTACTTTGAATATCTTTATGGAATTTGTCTTGACCTAATTAGGTATCTTGATTTCAGTGAGATGGTTGCATATGCTTAAGCATTTTTTTGTATTGTGTTGCAGTAGTTGTGCCATGCAATCCAGAGAGACACAGGCTGCTCATAGTAGCTTATATGGCCATTATTCACTTCCAATTAGAAAACAAGTACATTTATGGATACTGATTACAGATCCTCTAGCCAACATCCCTGGCACTAGTTTTATTTCCACAGGACCCCTGTGTATGTCACTCTAAATCCTACTGCTTTGCACAGTGAAGTTGTAGCAATGCTAACTTGACATGAAGTGGGCAGAATCTGAGAAGTTTGCAGTAAGTTTTGCGTATGGCAGAATGAAGAATTTGGGCTTCCTCCAACAAGACTGTATGAGAAGTCACTATAAATAATTTACCCTGCCTATGTAGAACAAAACCGTTTTGCGCATTTGCCATAACAAACAAGACAAGCCATATATGAATAAATAGTGGGTTTTTAAATGTGTTTTGGAAGACAGAAAAAAGGAAGGTGTTCCCTCTCCAATTCACTGAGTTCTCTTTCCCTCTGCTTCCCTGCCTTTAGCCATTCTGTAAACACCCATCATACTATCACCGTATCAACTTAAGAGACAGTGAGCTGTTCCAAGTTGGATCCCACCAATGGGTTATTTTTAAAAAGCAATAATTCTCTGAGATTACAGCCCCATGTTGGCACCATTTCCTGCCCTTGACAGTTTACAAAGACACCAAGGTATGGTGCTACCTGCCTGACACCAGAGAGTAATGAATGGCTGTTCCGAGCAGGACTGAGATCTCCCTCTATAGTGCATGTTCTGCTGGGTAGCACTGCCACTCACATGGCACCCTGAAACAGCACCTCAAAGTACGTTCTCTTGTCAAGACCCATTCACAGCAGAGCAAAATACAGATCATCCAGACTATACAAAATCCAGAACTTCAGAAACATATTTTTGTCCCACATTGACTGTCAAAGATGATATTTTCCCTGGGACAACATTTGAAAGGCTTTTAAAAATTATCATTATTTTTAAAAACACCAAAATGTTTCATTTTCCTCATAGTAAGACCATTAAATTTTTGACAGTTTAAGTCCCTAGGATAAAAAACCCTATAAAATTAAGAATTATATTGAAATTACATATCCATCTAAACTAATAAACTGGATCAATAAGATAAGGGAAAACAAGCTAAATTGCAATTATAAAGTCAAACTGAGTAATTTACATTTTTCACCATTAAAAATTCATTGAGAAGCGACATGTGCCATGAAATGTTTCAATTTCGGCAAAACTGCTGTTTTCAATGGAAAACTTCCATCCAAACATTTCTGAAGTGTTACATGGGTGGTTTTTTTAAGTTTCCTTGCAACAACAGTGCCACCCACTGGCTATTGCAGCGCTGTCTATGCACAAGTCCTTCACACAAGAACACTTGAAACGAACTCTGTTTCTCTAAGGGAAAAAAGGGTTCTGGTCTTGTCCTGCAATCACCACTGACCAAAATACTGCAACTGAAGAGCTGACTTCTCTTCCAGAGCCTACTAAACAACAGGAGTGTGTTAACCAGGTTGTTACAGCAATGACAGCACTGCAGAGGATGTCATCTTGATAATTTTCACCATCATTACTACAGCAGAGGACTGCTACCTTGTCTCCATCTCCATAACAGAACATGAAAGGTAGCTGGAGTGACATATGCCAAAAATCATTAGGCTATTTTGTCTTAATCTCTGCCAATCAGTTAGTGCCCAAACTGAATAGCGTAAGAACAACAATATGGCATCAGATCAAGGCTGCATCTAGCTCAGTATCCTCCTCTGACAGTGGGTAAAACAGACTGCCCAGACAAAATGTGTAAAAAATCAGATAAGTGATCCTATCCCTTTTAAGACCTTCCTCTGGCAGACAGTGTTCAGTGACTTCTTCAGCTGGAAACTGCAGCCAGGCCGTTTTCTTTAAAAGTCACTTACACCTGTCCAATCTCTCATGAATTTGCTTGAGACCATTTATTATTTTGGCTTCTACAACATCCTGTGGTACCAAGATATGCAGTTTAATTACACTTTGTATAAAAAATGCGTTCCTCTTATTTGTTCCGAACCAGCATTTTGACAATGTCACTGGGAACCCCTGTGTCTTGTGTTACAAAAAGGAATAAAGTAATAAATAACTATTCTTTATGTGCCTTCTCCATCTCCTTCATAATTTGATACATCTCACATCTATTCCTGCTCAAGCTGGTAGATTCTGCCCTGTTTAATTTCTCCCTCTCTGTAAGTCATGCTCTGCCTCTGAGCACCTCCATGCCTTTTTGCAAATTTTCGGCACTATCCATGTGTGATCTGGTGGCAAGTACTGTCCACAGCATTCCAGCCAGGTATGGGGGCACCACAGATTATAGAGCAGCACAATTAATTTTACTCTGATTTCTCTGTTCATTCCTATGATTGTATTTGCCTGTTTGACTGCAGCTAGCATTGAGCTGTATTTTCAAAGAGCCACCTTCACAATCACATCAATTTTGTATTTTGCCCTCTTCTGTGCTTTGTGCCAGTGGTGTTAAGCAACCAGCCAGAGCCTGGATTAGGATCAGGATGCTAAATCCTTAATTGGAAATATGGCCATAAACTGCAGGTTGCCTGGTGTTCCTGGATGAGCCCAGTATCAGTATCATTATCACCTTAATATATTCAAGAGGCAAACAGAAAAGCTATGAATAAGCAGCAGGTCATACTCAGGGACCAATTCTGCAAACATTTTTAAGTGTAGCATGTCCCTGACTTAGGCTTAAATAGCTTGGTTGTAAATTCTCACAGTGTCAGAGATATCATTTGTACTCATATGGTGATGATTTCTTCACTAAAGCAATCCATCGCATGAAGCAGAGTGCAAGAATTGCATTTTTAAATGGACTCAGTGTGTTGATGCATACTTTGTCAATATTTTGTTAACTGACCAATAAGAACATGCAGAATCTCAGTGGTTTTCCAAATATTTTCAACAATAGATATTGTTCTATTACATACTCCTGCACTTCAGTATCTGTGGGTTACCTGCATCTAGCACATTACAGTCTAGTTTCCTTCCAGTTAAAATGTGCTAGACAAGTATTGCATGCCAGAGGCTCAGTCAATTCACTGGACCACATTCACTCCAGATGTAAATCTACTGCAATTGTGTCAGAATGAAATGGGCTACCTCTTCTAGGAAACAAAGGTGATTTTTTTAAATGTATTTATTAATATTGCTATTTGCAGGTTTCTTTCTGCTTTGATGTTGGGTCAGCTGTTTTCCTTTTTACTAATTTACATTTTTCCTTGTTTATAATATTTTTTTTTTAATTTCAAGGTAAGGGAAATTTAAACACAAAGCTATATCAGAATTCAGAAACAGCTTTCCATGGATGTTGGAGATTTACAACAATGTGCAGGTTTTTCCTTTTCTTTCTCATTGTGGTGTGTGTCCTTTCCCTTTCTCATTTCAGTAGCTCTATCAAACTGCAGACACTAATCTGCATTTTGTCTCCCTCCTATAGCTTTCCATATGCGCTATAACCATTTCTGTGCAGCAAGTCTGCCCTCCACCTGCTCGTGCCAACATCTGCATAGACAGACCCAGAATGGCTGACTCTGGAGTAACTCTTCAAAGTTACAATGGGCTGGCTCAAGAGGTGCCTTCTCTCATTCCTTCAATCATTTATTAAAATGTGACCTCACACAATGGATTGACTGATTTTCCATCTCACTTAAATTCACAGAGTAAACTGAGAAATGACATGCACAGAAGCAGGCGTCATAAAATGTGAAGCCCCTTCTTCTGCCTCCCTTCTGTTACTACTCCTGTGGCAACTCTGCCCTTGAATCCCCCAGCTCTGCCACTTAACAGCACAGCTTACATACCTGTAAAATACAGCCTGGAATTCTCATCTGTGTCAGTTTTCAGATAAGATTTTGAGAGTTCACTCCAAAACATTACCGTTAATACGTAATTCATGATTAATAGCAGCCACCCGAGATTCAGGCTCTATTATGAAAAGCACAGCAAACATTATGAGAACCAGTCCTTGCCCCACAGAGCCTGGCAATCTAGGCAGGCAAATAGTGGAAGACAGTAAATAGAAACTCAAAATGGGAAAGGATTGTCCAAGAATTTACAGCAGGTCAACATTACAATCCAGCCTTTACCACTACAGTAATCACTGCCTTAGCTCTAATGTGATTCAGTGTCCGTTTTTGTTTTCACATTTGTTTTGTTACTGTTTCTGAAAGCAGCAGGATCAAGCTGGAAAGAGGCAATACTGAATGTCTATATGTGAGTTAATGGGGCTACACGCTTAATAGGAAGCGTTTGGCTCTTACAAAAATCAGACCTTCAGTTATTGAGCTTTACTGCATACTTCCCATAACACAGAGGGTGGTTCTGATGTCTCTGCAGAAACTTTGTGGTGTCTCTTAGGTGACGTTTTCTCAGAACAAAAACATAAAAGAGAGGTGAGATTTCCCACCGCAGATTTGTTTGGCGTGAAGTCTTCACGTCGGTATTTTTCCCCCCATTAATGAGATTCCCCTGTCAGTTTTAGACAGTTATTTAGATTCATCAGATGAAGAAAGGGGACACTTTTGCTGACATCCTAGATTCTAGCCTGTCTCTTCAAAACTGAAGGCATTAATATTAGATATAAACAGATAGCTCTAACACTCTGTCTGTCACGAGAGCCAACTCTAGTGACATCTTTAGGAGACCCATTACTACTAGCTTCCTCTAAAGCTTTCTATGTCATCCTGTAACGTGGAGGCAAATTGCTTGGTAGCATCACACTTTGCGGAAGAGCCTCTAAAGGCAACCTTTGGGGCATCAGTTTAGGCTTGTACTCTCCATAAATCAGAAAAGGCAGTAGCCTTTCCATTCAGGGCAGTGTTGGAGGAGCATATTCCTCTCACAAAAAAGAAATCATTCGGAAAGAGGCAGATACAAAAGGATCTATCATTACCAGTAGATAAAACTAAATAATGCTTCAGAGTTCTCCAGTAACAGCATCATCATCTGTCAGTTGGATGCATCAGCCTGTTCAGATACTAGCTCATACAAATCCTGCCTTTTCCCCCTTTTCTCCTCCCCTCACCCTAATAAATGCACAAGCTCCCATCCCTACAAGGAATTCTTTTGCCCCCACAATACAAAGTAGCTTTGCCCGTAGTGGAAGTGGTCCTTGACTACTCCAAACCGTGGCCAGGCACCGTCTGGAAAAGGGCCAGCTGACACTGGCCTTAACAGCGTGAATGTTAAGGATGGTCAAGCACTTATGTGGAAGCCTGTGCCCAAAGCCCGTTTAATTTATTAGTATAGATGCAGTCATGGAGTCCCACGCAAGAGACTGGGAGCATGGTTCTCCCTCACTATTAATACCAGAGACAGGTAATTATCTCACTGTCTGCAGGCTGGAAAACAACAAATCAGATTCTGAAATGTGTTCAGCACTTACAGCTGGGGTCAGAATTTTCAAAAGAGCTCTTCATCTATTCAGGTACTAAAATAAGTGACCAGCTTCTCATAAAAGCATGCCAGATATTGAGTTCTTTTGAAGATTATTTCCAATTAGAGATCATGATGAACATGTGAAAACCTGCCCCAGAATCTTCAGAAAAGGAACTACTTTTCAGACATAGCTATAACTAAAAATGTAACAAAACCTAGCCATTTCTCCAGGATCACAACAGTCTAAATCAAGGAGCGGATTTGTTATGTCAAGGACATAAGGACAGAAAGATTTTTCAGGAAATAAATTAAATTAAATCATTATTTTTGAATGAAACCCAATAAAGAGAAAATACAGTTTTTATACCAGGTGAGCCAGACACAAAGAACTGCCCGTGTGTGTGTGTGTGTGTATATAT
>VYZM01009993.1:867-39356 GCA_013398915.1 Dromas ardeola | reverse complement strand
TATATATATATATATATATATATATATATATATAAAAAGCAGATACAGTGTAACTTTTAGGAATCCAAGAACAATTTGTCCCCACCAAGTTTAACACAGTCACATTCAGCTAGCAAAAGTTTCTCATTTTGATCTGCAAAGAATCCGTATTTAATTGGAAGCACTCTTCTGCCAGTTCTGTCATAAGAAACCCAACACGGATTTTCAAGCCATTAGAGAGAAAAAATGGCGATGCTTAGGTACTGCCTGCCTTTGAATCTAGGTCCTTCAATTTGGTATTATTTCCCTCTTTAATGATATATTCCACATGTCTGTGGAATAATGGGAACAGAAGTTAAGCAAAGAACGTAGCTGTTTCTAACTATTCACTTGCTCTAGAGATTCAAACCATCCATCTTCCCATAATTGCTAGCAACGTAAACAGTTCTTTAAAAATACTGTGTTGACTTTCACTACTCTCAGCTTGCATGACTATATTTATTCCAGGTACTTAGGATGCTGAGCGTATTATAAATACAGGACAGCACTGCTCTGGGTCCATAAAGAGAAGGCTGTCACTGGTTGTCAGGCAAGCAGGATCAGGCCTGGAATATTTCCTAGCTGGCTACGCAAAAAAAATGACTCCTTGCCATTGTACCCATTTGAGAAAAGTTCTGTCTGGCTCTGGTAAGGAGGCCAGTACTAAATAATAATTTTGAAAATGCAGCCTTACATAATCATCAGATCCACTTAACTGATCAGTCACAAGACTCGTTAGTGCTCTCTCCCATTGGCGGAGCAGAGAATGAATCCTGCCCGAAATTAGACACCAACAACATTTGCAAACCAGTACCTTAAGGCTAACAAAACAGAAAAAAAGTTAAAAACAGTGGTAAAATCATACATTCCTGAAAAATATCGATGAAAAAAAAGGAAAATACTATCTTGTTATGGTAACAAGAAAAATTAACTCCTCTCTGACAAATTATATGCTAGTGTTCAACTTGGCACTAACCAAGGCTGTGAAAGCACATAATATAATTACTTTAACACAATGATTAGGCAGTAATTAGCATTGGCCTATCTTACATTAGAATCCTAGCTTTTTGTAATACGTTTTTATCTTTACCTACATTCATTTAGTACAAAAGCTGAGACATGCACATCATGGCAAATAATTAGGGCATGGATTTCAGCTTAGTACTTTGCAACAGTACACTGCAGTCCAATAACTGGAATAGAATTTAATGTATAACATAAGGGCTAATTCACATTATCTATAAATTAATTATTCATTTGTTTCTTTACCATTTAATTAAAAAGCTAACTGTTACATCCTGCCATCAGTAGGCAAACTAAGGTTCCCCTAATCCATGGAATAATGCTTTTGGTCACATCTGCCAGATATCTCTTAATATATCTGGAAGAGAGTTTATTCCTGCAGACGAGGAGGGGCAGGCAGGACAGATTCAGATTTGATTCAGTCTGCTGGAATCAGCAACAGATACAACAGCACAGGAAAGCTTATTGCAGTAGGGCAATGCTATCTCTGACACTGAACCGCTGCCATGGTCAACAGTGTTGAAAAAAAATATTTGATGCTAAGGTGTGAGAAGAGGAAAATCTCAGCTGCTTCCAGATTTTGAAGGGATACAATGCAATGGAGGATAGTAGAGAACTGCCCCTTTCCTCAGCAGCAATTCCATTATCACCAAGAGAAAAAACTCACATTCTAATAGAGTGAACCCTCAGCTTGGACAAACTGTTCTGGTTCCATTCAATTTGCAAAATGACTTCATCACAACCTCAGATTTCAAAGTCACAGGCATGCACTGTGGTCACAGAATTTTTCCTTTTGGGTGTCCCTGCTGTGAAATCTTTCCCAGTTGTGTCTTTCAGTGGGTCCAAAATATTCTGGCTGCCTAGGAATAAGTACCATATGCTGGCAGTCAGGCAATCCTGTTAAGACCTGGCATTGTGAGTCCCTCAGGGGTAAGTCTGCTGTACTACTATTCTGTAGCATTTCTACCCTCTGACCCTTCAAAATGCAAGAAAATATGACCAAGAAATGAACTTTCCTCTTGTTTATCATAAATAGCACGAAACTCTTAGACCGACATGTGGGAGCATCACTGCCTATTGCCGGTGGTACTAGACTTTGTAACCATACACACAGGGCCAGACATTTGCTGAAAGCTTACAAAGATTTTTGTTTGTTGAAGTGGGAGAGGATTATGTTTGAGTGTGGCACTCCCCAAATCTCCCCACAACACAAACATACCGTTTGGTGTGAGGGCGGCACATGGTAACTGAGATAATCCCACATTACTTAGAATGCTTTACACTGCTGCAGTGCTTTCCAATTGATTTTCAGAGCATTGCATAAACATTTTTGCTAAGCCAATCAAGCTCCCGAATCAAACGTTGTGTCCTTATTCGGCTGTTCTTCCCTCTCTTCTTCAGTATATGGGTCACAGATGCTTAACTCTTTATAGTTCTGTTACCCATGTTACTTACTGTAAGCAATGAAACTTATAACAAAACCTTGGCAGATCCTATTAATACACAAGGTGACAAGAATTCATGACCCAGAAGATGATCTATCATTTGCTGCCAAACACTTTAAAACGACTCACCCTCCTAATGTAGCTCCTCTCTAAGAATAGAGCAGTACTGAAAACAAGATCTGTCAATTTGCTTTTCCTGCGTTGCTGGTGTAAGTTTGAAATCCAGAAGCGTGGCTCCCAAAGCACCACTTCATTGCAGCCACCAGAATGGATACCTCCTTCTGACAAGAGGCAAGCATCCGCAGAAAAAACTCATGTGAGAGATGCTAATAGTGACAATAACGAGCTCAGCTATTGAAGAACATTTTTGTCCCACATGCTAAGAGCCATCAAATTACATATAACTGCTGTAATGTGATTGGAATTTATTTTTGAGGAAGTGTGTTAATATTTGACATTAGGAGTTTCTATTATGGTGCTGAAGAAAACATTCTCGCTGTGGTAAAAAATGACACTTCTGATGAGAGTCTTTAATTTCCATTCTGTCTGTTTTGTATCTATCTCCACAAACAGCAGGCACATTGTTCATTCATCCCATGTTACATTTTTTCTGAAACACTTTTTCTTGAACAATAAAATGTCTGATAAGGGGGAGAGAAAATTACAGTATGTTTCCACTATAGCATATTGTTGCCTTTGAAGAACAAGAATAAACCTCCCTCCCATAACTTTGCCATCAAGCCACCCAAGTCATTACAGGAAAAAACATGCTGTCCTTATGGAAAAAGGCTATGTTAATTGTATTATTTCACCTAAGAATGTTGCTGGCTTTGTTACTTTGCAAATATCACCAGAAAAAAAATCAAGTTGTTATCTTTTGTGTATGGCTGGCTCAATTTTTTTTTTTGGAAATGTCTAGTGGAAAATGTGCAAGATTTCAACCACTTCATTAGGACAAAAAATAATGACATTCCAGATAATTATACTGCCTTCAAAACAGTTTGAGATGCTCCTGTCCAAATGGTTTCCAGGATTCTACTCATTGTTGCAGAAACCCAAGCTCCTATAATGACTGCCAATTAAACAAATGGTGACCCAACAGCCTGTCCATTCTCTCTGTACACACTGTGTCCTGATCGTACAGGACCTGATGCTAAGGCTGGAGTATCACCAAGCACCTGTGGTCTGCATTAATGTTACACTGACTTTAACAGGCAACCTGTATCTCAGAATTTGACTCCTGGACTCCATATGGTTTAAAGCATCTTATTTAA
The DNA here is from genome assembly GCA_013398915.1 of Dromas ardeola. Lineage (NCBI taxonomy): Eukaryota > Metazoa > Chordata > Aves > Charadriiformes > Dromadidae > Dromas > Dromas ardeola. The sequence goes on along the minus strand of VYZM01009993.1, from coordinate 35,596 downwards.
TATCAGTGCTCTAATCCTTTAACTGCCTACTTTTACTCTCCACAATTTCTATGTTCTTTAATTTTCTCTAACAGAGAGAAACTGGTGTGAAAAAGAGAGACATTATATATACACACACACATGCCCCTGGCTGGGCAAGTACTAAATAATCCAGTAATATAGTGATCATATCACTACTGATTTTGGAGACACTTTCCCTGGGTAAATTGAGATACCTAAGGTGCAGCTTACCTGTTAGAAGGCAGATACTCTGTCCTTCTAAAATGCCAGGTGCTTTTGCAAGTGTCTGTTAGAGAATAAAAGGGAACTGCATTACCCCAGATTCCTTAGCCCTTTTTAAAGTCTTGGTTTATGCTTTACTGGTCACTGTCAAGAAGATCAGCCTGAAAAGTTCTCACTCTCAGATTTCAGCAGTGGGAAGTGTTCTGCACTGTTCTGCTCTCTCTGCAAGGAGGTGGTGAGAAATATCAGCAGCTCCCAAAAAACACATTTGCAAATTATGGTCTGGCTCTAGTACAGCTCAGGCACAGCAACATTTCTTGTTGCAGTCCATTTAGCATGACACTGCAAGCTGTAGGAAAACAGGCATTGGAAGTTCATTATCATCAGGATCCAGCTAAAAAATATTTGGAACAGATCCTGAAATAATTACAAGAGCATGTGAATAATATTACAATTAACAGGAACAGGTTGGTGAAAGGTTTCTTTCCTGCTCACCTCTAGAAGAAGAGATATGAGCCTTTTCTGAAAAATATAACCAGCCTTCAAAATCTGCCAAATGATATTATGAAAAATTAAAACTGAGATTCTAATTCAGATATTAAAGCAAATGTATACATCCCTCTCTCTGTGTGGGAGTTGCTATCTCATTCCCAATGGTGACACTTCTCTGGTACATTGTTTTTCATCTATCTTGACACTGCTCATTGCTTTAAAGATGATTGACATCTAAAATACAGCCCAGTTAATCTCACTAAATTTTACCCTATCCATTCATCGTGCGGCATTGTTTAATGAAATCTGAACTTTTTTTAGCAGGACTGCAAAACCGTGACTGATGAAGTCTTATTGGAGTCTTAGCAAGGTAACACATGGTAGTGAATGCTAAACAGTGAATGGGTAAGGAGAAGAATGGGATTTTGTTTTTCAAGGGCCATACTCCTGCTTTGTTTCCATGTGAGAATGCAGTCACTTGAAGAAACGGTAAGAGTTTTTCTTCCAGTATAGGCTGGAAGGACCCAACTTCTCAATGTGTAAAGCAAGCCATGTTGGCATAGTGTCAAATGGCACAGAGAGCCCGATGCCCTTCTGAATCCTCCTATACAGGCTCGTAAAAGAAAGGAAAGACACAGGACCCTAGAGCCAGCACTTGCTTATTCAGTACTGGAGTGGAGAAAGCAAGCTTAAGGAGCAGTGGAGGGAGATAAAATTTCCTTTTCTTTGTTGACATTATATTTTAACATTACAATGCTGGCATAGAATGAATTTTTTGAAGCTTTATCATGACATACAGCTATGGATGGTGACAACAAGCATTACTGAGGACTGTGGCAGCAGGTAAAACCACTTTCTTCCTCTTCCCTCATCATGCTCTAACCAAAAATTCACAAGTACGGCTCTTGGTCTCAGGACTGTGCCTATCATTTGATGGTCTGGGACATAACTAATAAATATTTGTGATCAGGAATTAATCACTGAAAACACCTCTTTTGACAAATGTGGAAATTAAGCAGGGTATTTCCAAGTGCACAGATAACCATCCAAAATGCAATGGATTCACATGCTTGAATCCTTTATGTCGACTGGAAACCTCTGCTCTTGGTCACATTATCTTTTCCTTGTAGCCACAGCCACTGCACTTGTGAATGCAGACCTTTGTCCTGTCCAGTCACTGTCAGCATGGAATTCCAGTGGACATACAGATAAATGCTATTGATGGCAAATACTCAACACAAGTTTAACCACAGGAATCAAGGCAAACTACTGTCTGTCTCTTGATTTAGTCATTGTTTTATGTCATTCTTAAACCTGCGACATGGAGTTATTTATCAATAGCAATTTACTTATTAATTCTAAGATCCAAAACCTATTTGGGCCCATACTATTACAAAGCATTCTTACTGACTTATGCTCAGAAAGCTCTCCATGGGATCATATTTCTACCGTGTTGGATGTGCAAAACAATTCCTAGAGTAGTTTGCAGTCTACGTCCACTTTGATTATGCTTATAAGAAGCAAGATTATGAGTGGTATAAGGAAACACTATGCAGAATCCTTAAGACATATCCACAGAGGAATGTCCCTTCACTCTTACGTTAATGAATATCCAGTTATCCATTAGCAACAGCACATATAGTGAAAAAGGCTTGGCATTTAACTTCACAGAACACTGATCTTTGTTGTCAGAAGTCAACCGTTTCCTGAACTACCTGATAGCTGGATGATCTTGCAAATATATTCACATAGATTACCAACAAGCAAATGAAGAAGGGCAGAGCACAGCTGGGCACAGAAAATATATAGCGAATAATCTAGGGGATTCCCCTTCTCTACTTAAAAATTCTATTTTGGACAGATCAGAACATTAAAAAATAAAAAAAGCAACCAAAACCTCCCAACCCTATCAAAGTAAATTAATTCTGGTGAATGATTCCTGAACTTTCCACATCTCAGGAACATTTTTTCCCCCTTAATATTAAAATTTTCAATCAGTTGGCACTGGACAACTAGATTATGTGTTCCCATGATTAGATAAATCTACAGAGAGAAAAGCGCCTGGCATGAATACTCATGGTGGTGAATGCGACACTATTTATTTCCTCTACCCTTTTCTATTAAGAAAAGAAAAAAAGAAAATTAAGTAAGCACTCCTGTCATCGCAGTCAAAGACTCAGAATAATAGTAGAAAACTAAATATAGAGGAAAATACATCTGAAGAAAACTGGTTTAAAGATTTAAGTAAGTGCTGGCCAAGTTTGCTTAGCTGTGGTTCAGATTCATAAACCCGCTTTCAGTGGAGCAGGAAGTGATGATGGATGCTATCATTTGCAGTTGGGTCCAGCAGCAGCGAGGCTCCGTTTGGCTTGCACAAAGTCTCCCAGTGTCCAAGAAGAGCGTGGATGGTGCAGTACTCAATCCACACTGGGGCAATCCACATGCAGAGCCACGGAGAGCTCACAGACTGACATAGCTGAACCCTGCCAGGTAGCCAGTGAAAGGCTCTTTTGGACAACTCTTCGAAGAGTGACAGCTGGTGTAATCCAGTGGGGTGAGGATGATTTATACCAACTAAGTACCTGGCTCATCCTGTTTATCATTTTTGAGAGCATTTACAAAAGCTATCGAACAGTATGACAGACTACCGAAAAGGGCTTTTGTCTTCTAAATGCTCTTTGCAGAAGGAAGCAGTAATAGAACATACAGCTGTGATACACTCACTGCTCAGTAAACGTTAACAATTAAAGGTATACTGGTATACTGTGAAGTTTTACTAATTTTTTAAAAAATTATCTGTTCACAACACAATCCATCACTTAAGGTCTAAATCCCCTGGCAAGAAATCAATGCAGCAAGAGTCATGACCTTGAATACATCAATCTCTTATAAGGAACAGAAGAAATTGCAGTAATATTTGCTTAAATAATTGCAATGCTGTGGTCCACTTTTAAAGCTAGGAGTTCTTGTACTGAATCACATAATTAAAGAACAGGAATCTTTTCTTTGTCTGGACTGGACTATACACAAAACAGACCCTTGTGTACATTGCAGCCTGTGACTGCTCTGTTGAAACCTGCATGCCAAGGTGAAGAGTACCCTTCTGATCACTACAGCCACCTGTCATACAGCACTGCTCCGTAGAGATTTAGCATGAAGGCTAAGCAATGAAGAGGGAGCCCCACTTCACCAACACACAGAGCAGACACACCTGTCTGGCTTCCCAAAAATGGTTCCAAAAGCTGAAGATAGCTCAAAGCCAAGAATGCCCTATCAGGAAAGATATAAACGAGGAAGGCCTTGCTTTCCTAGGTGTTTCAATTTAGGGACACAATTTTTTTATACTCAGCATGCAAGAGATGCCACAAATTTCCACTGAGCCATATCTATTTATTGATGCATTCAAAGAAACAACTTGTTGAAATTAACTCCTAACTCATAGCACCTCCTCATTTTTCCTGCCATGGCCTGCCTTCCCAAACAGGTATGCAGTCCTGTGCATTATATACTGTAATAGTCCTGACAGTTGCCTCCAAGAGAACAGAGAAGATTCAGCGACCTATTCCAACACCAGGTTGAGAGCTGGGGAGTCGTCAGACATTTGCGCCTTTAGCTTCAACAGCAACACGAACATACTGGCTGAACAAGGGTCAGGCTGGGGTGTTTTAGTTTGCTATGCTGAACTACTCATTGCTGAGGTATTGTATTTCTTCATTCTGTGTACAGCCTTAGGTATCGACAGCTACCTCGACACATTCTGAATACTTAAGTTACCCCATGGCTAGAGTAAATGCCAAGGAGTCCCTGCAAGGGCAGCCAAGTACCACTATCCAGCTGGCTGAAATACTTTTATTTTAAATAAATTAACTGGCTGCCTTCCACAGAGGTAGGGGAGGGTAGCCACTCAAATGCTCTCTGCCCTCAATCTTTTTTTGTGTGTGTTCAGTTTTGGATGGCTGTTCTATGAGACTTGAGTCGCTCTGGCTTGCTGACAGCTATACAATAACACAGCTAAATGGATATGGGTATGGATGAAGGATGCCAAAGAATTAGGTTTTTATTTCAGAGGTGGAACATTTAAGGCCAAATTTGTAAGCTTGTAACTGCAAACATTACTGGAAAAAGGAAGATCTTTTTCCAGTAACGCTGGGAGAAGGCAGGAAAACACTGCTTGAGGAAAGAATTGCAGGCTGGGAACTAGACCTCTGAGGATCTGCAGCTGCTCAGTCTGGCAACCCTGAGCACATTACTGGACCTCTGTCTCACACTCCTCCTCTCTAAGTGTTCACACTTACTTGACAAGTGTTACCTTTTTTCAGGAAGTTTTGAGTTTCTTAAGTAATGGAGCTTTTATTAGTGGAAAGTAACTTCAATGACTTTATTACTTTTTTTTTTCATCTCTGCCAGTTTTTGGCTATCTCTAGTATAAATTAGCTGAATATCACGAAGAGCTGTTAAAAAGAAGCCTGCTCATTTGCTGCTGTTGTAATGATTGTGTATCAGTGATAAACATTCAAAGAGTATTTTATAAATTGTGACAGTGGAAGGTAATTTTCTACACTATGGCTGAGATAAAGGCAATGATGACTTTAATACATTTCTCTAAGTAAATATAAATCATAGCAGCTGTTTTTGTGTTTGGCTTAACTGTTTCACAGTTTCAGTTTACTAACTCCTGCAGCAAAGATCAGTATTTCTGTTTGGATTAAATTGATACGGGAGGCCCCACTAGAGAGAGCTACTTCTCTCATACAAATGTTCTGTGCATCATAGTGGATTTTTGGCTTCCTTTTTAATTTCTTATTATTTGACACAAAGATATAAGCTCTGTCCTAGTGAAGAAAAGAAAACCAAGCTACCCCAGATAAATATTGGGACACCTTCCAACTATTTTTTGTTTTTAAATTGTTTGTGAATTTAAATTGAAACCCTTACTATTTGCTATTGCCAAGATGAAAAGATATGCCAGGGGAGATGTCCACAGAAATTCACTTTCATTTCTCCCTTCTTCTCATAGCACTAGATGAATTTCTTTTCCCCCCCTCAAAGACAGAAATTAATATCACACACATATAATAATGGAAACAAGAGCTAGGATATGAACTGGAGACATTTTGGCCTCCAAACAATAACTTCTCTGGACGAACTAAATGCCTTTGACTCAGTCAATAGAACATTTCTATCTATAGAGGATAATCACACCCTCCAGCACAAACGATAACAGTAATGTTTGAGCTGGAAAAAAAAGACAACAGGAAGGTGGACCCATCAAATTACATTACTTTAATATACTGGTTAGTTGTTAGGTTAAAAAAAAAAAAGGGCCAAACTCTACACAGGATTTGAACAGCGTATTTCTGAAAGTCAGAACTCTGAAAGAAGAGGGAGGATTAGTGTTTTATTATAGAGGCGCTGGTGTATACTACTCATTTCCTCCGTTAGACTCCCATCCCTACTCCCAGGGACCCAGTATTGCAACAAATGCTGCCTGAAATACTACTTTTGTAATAGACCTAAAAGCTAAATGAACTTGAATACAACTCTTTTTTTTTTTTAAAGCAATCTGAAGAGCTGGGACCATATTATGTGGCACTTGGCACGCTGCCTGTAGCTACAACTCTCTAGTGAGCTAGCGTGTTTCCTCCTGCAGTGAACCAAGGTGATGTATGGTGCTTACTGCTGTCCTAGAGCCCAGCTATAGCATTTCCCCTTGGAAAGAACACATTTTTTGATGCCCTGTATACCTGGCCAAGGGCAGCTTTAGGGACACCGTCTTCTATATTGCAGCACCACCTGCAGAAACACTGTGCTTTCTGATGTTAAGGATTCCTTCAATACTTCATCCTTCTACACTCTACCCTTCTGTGGTGCAAAAGAGAGTAAGCTTCTTTAGCAAGTCTGTGCTCTTTTAAAGTTCTATAAAGAGGTTCCTTCCAGTGTTCACTCCTCTCAGTATTTCATGTCTTCAGATGCGCTGGCTAAAGATGAACAGACACGTTTTCTCTCAAGAGCATCAGCAGTGTTTCCCCATCCAGCACTAACAGCCCACCATTTAGGCTGAAAGTTAAATCTAAGTTACAGGGAAACATGAAAAGGAATCTGCCCCAACTGTCTACATTGGAAAGGATCCTAGCTTCTGAATTGACTCTGATGAATAAATATTCTCAACATCAATAATAAGTGAGCAGTAAATTCATTTAAACAGAGGCACTTCTCCAGGTAGATATCTGGTTTCTCCATCCCCTCCAATCTTCCTCTGACAGATGCTGGAATCCAGCAGGTAATCCATACACGTCAAACAATTCAGCTATGTATAGTGCAGTCCTAACTTAAACCACTAGTGCAAAATTTCTTGACAATGGATGAAGGTGGGGTGACAAGGTCACTGCTTCTAGATCCTTCATAAGACGGACTCCCAAACCATCATTCATAGCTGCTTTAATGCAGTATCATTTATAGGGTTGAGAATTCAGCTCATTTGCCAGATTTTAAGACACAGATTTTTTTCTCCCAGTAAGGTAAAAAGAAACAGTTCAAGTCAAAACCCTTACGTCTCATTTGTCAGCGAAGTTCTGCATGCTTGATAGTACGCAGAGGCAGTAATTAAAATGTTATATCAACTTTGGCCTGTTCAGAAGGACTTGGGTTCACCTCTCAGATAAAAAAAGCCTTAAGTCTAATACGGGAGGTGATTGTACACTTACAATGTAGATCAGTTCTGTGATCGACTGCTTTCATTGACTTGGTTAATTCATTGAATCTCTTTGCCTCAGTTTCCTACATGCAGAACAAGCAAAATGACATTTTTTTTCCCTCATCCATTTTATTTCTATATTTCCATGCAACTATTTTAAACAGAAGCTCTCTGTTAGCTTCAGAGCACTGTAACTGCTGCCTTACACTGGGGATGAGGAACACGGGGTTTTGGAAATTGTAAGAAAAGGGGAATCTACAACCCCAAAATGTTCTTCTTTGATCACTTAGATTCAAAATGGGCCAATAGTTACGCTATAAGCTCAACAGAAAGACTGAACACTCAAATGCAATTTGTGCCCAAACGGAAGGGTTGCCAATTCAAAACAAAGTTGTTCTTTGCCAATTCTCTAACTACGTTGCACAGCTTTCTCACAGAAGCTGACATACAAGAAAGCCTTGAAGACCAAATCAATAGGTGGTTCATCTCCTGACAGCTTTTCCCTGAGGTCTAAATCAATGCTAAAAATAAAGCCAATGCTTTAAGGGCTGGCAAAGCAATTGGTTTGGCATCAGCATTAGGTGTTTGCCCGAGTTCGTTAATGCACCATTCTTTACCAAGTAACTACAATGTCCCACAGTTCCTGGAGGAAGTACAGAGCTATATTCTCTTTCTATTAGTCAAGCCTGAAAAGTTATTAACGAAGGATGAAGAAGAACAGTGCATGTGAGGACAGACATGGTGTGTTAAATTGGGAGCTCTGAGAAACAAACATATAGCGTATTTATCCCATACACTACTTTAACAGTTCGACAGAGTTAATAATGACTTATTTTTAAATAAAATACCAGCAAATCAACAGTATTAAGTTCTGAATTTCCCTAATTTCAGTTTTAGTCTCCTAAAGTCATGAAGTATATTCACTTTTTTGACAGGACAGCTAGAAAATAAAGACCTGGAGGAGTGAAATAACTTTTTAAAGGTTTTTCAGGAAAACAAGTTTACTATTCCTACCATTTTCTTACACAGGAGACCCTCTTGTCAAAGCAAAGAATACTCTGAAATATGACAGCAGAAATTAACAAAAATAAGAGCGTGGGCAAGGGCTCAGACACAGAGGTAACTATGTGTTACCATGAATCACCATGTGAGCACTAAAAGTTTCAGTTACCAGCTGCAAATTAAGGGAGAAAAGATGTATTGTAACAGGAGGGGGAAGGCAGTGATGACCCAACCCAGTGGCTGTGAGAGACACAAAGACTTTTTAAGCTGACAGAGTGTGCCAGCAATGATGGCCTGCAGAAGGAGAAATAAAGCTACAAGAGGATATAATGGCAAAGACAAAGAGATGATCTGATGTCCAAGAGGGACAGAACTTGGCAAAGAAGAGAACAGCATCACTTTACTGAGAACAAAGTGAAGGCAGCCTGCAGGCAGCAGTAGGGAGGAAAGGCCTATTAGAAAAGATGGGAGATGGAGGGGAGAAGTTGAAGATGACAGGAGAATGATACCAAAGGCAACAGGAGCTTGATGGAAGAAAATCATATTCCCGGGAAAAAGTAAACATTAGAGGAGAACCTGCTGGGGACAAAAATATGGGACTACTCCTATACGCATTATTAGCTGCTAGGAAAAAACAGTTACAGCTTGTTTTTATATAGATACATATTCAAAATACTGGCACCAAAACCTTAATAATAAAGAAAATCTTTACTTCAGCTTGAAAGAGACCGAAAAAGATTCTTCTGGTTAGATTGGCCTTTCCAAATTTCATTTAAAAAAAAAATATTACATGGTCTTATAAAAATACATAGTCTGTTAATAACTCATCCAATGAAATGACAGTAGCGGTCTTGTACTTCAGAGGATGGTTTCTATGAAGTGTGATGTTCAAATACAACTTTCCAAAGGTTCAGAGACCTAAATTCCTTTCACAAAAGAAATTTACCTGGATAACATGCAGAAAATATTGTGGCAACATTTTCAAATTTTGGGGCACATTTTGCCCTCAGATATGCATGCCTGAAACTCATATGGGCCTATGCCTTATTATGTTCCTTTAAAAAATCACCAATGAAATCCCTTTATAAATATCTATTACAATGGTACTGTCAGACATCTGTGGGAAGGCCTTCATAAATTGTTTCAATTAAAGGTTTAGAAGTCGTCGTCTCAGCTACCTTTTCATGAACTCATGAGCTTATAGACACCTCCAAGGAAATAAAAGGCTTTCCTTTCTATTTGCTAGCAGGAGCAGAGGAGGAGGAAAGGAAGATGATTTTAAAAAATCCTCATTATTCAAATAAAATGAAAAATTGATTATTTTAATCGGAATTGTTTGGGTTTTTGTTTTNTTTTTTTAAAGTCCTGAATTGTCTTCCTCCTCCCATATTTGCTCTTCTGAGGCTGTTAAATAAATCTACAGGCGGTGTTGAAGTTGTATTGCCATGGCAAGTCTATTTCAGTAGAGTCCTTCTAATGTTTGCTCTTGACAGAACAGCATGCAGTTCACATTATTGCCTTTTTCTATTCTTCCTCAGCTGAAGGAGGTTTCTACTCTTGGGAGTGCCCTGTTATCTGTTATTCTGAGATCCAGTAACTGCTGCTGAAATTTGGTTATGTAGTTTTCAGCTCAACTAGCAGCACTTAGAATCTGTAGGCTTGATGCTGATCTGACTTACATTGCTGTAAATGAAGAGTAACTCCATTAGGGTCCATGAAATTACACAAGATATGAAATAAAGCTAAGTGAATCCAAGATCAGACCTTGTATTTTTCTCTCCTTAGAAGACAAAATAAATAATCTTTAAACACAAGTAAACAGACATAGTCAAAAGGCAATTCTAGTTCAGTATCTGAAGAGATACTGATACTAAATAGAAAGAGACTGGCAGTATTAACAGCTTTAGCGGAGCAAATTCTAGCTTACGCCACATGAGGTTCTGGACTTACGGGAAGTAAATTGTGAACTGCACTTTTGATTGTGCATTCCCAAACATCTCCTAGTCTTCAAGTAAGTCCACAGAAACATCGTGAAAGGATTGCTATTTTTTACCCCTCCCCCTCTGAACTTCTCAGCTGAGATCCATTAGAAGGATTCCAGCATTTCTTCTAGGTAACTCTACTAACACAGCAAAGGTAGTCACAGTGCGGTAATTAACAAAATGTGTCAACTAAAGGAAGAGGTATCAATATGACAGTACAAAATTGGCTTTGTCTAAAAGGTGGCATTCAAGAATATGGGCATGTACATTTGAATCCAAATATATCGTAAGGAAGAGGCAGTGCTCCTTACTTTAAGTCAGCTGTGTACCCATGAATTTAAAGATACTCAGATTATCCACCACTGTGTATGACTGCTTTCTGCTGGAAATTATTATTTTTCATGGCATATAATTGACTTGTCACTGTAAAATTTTATCTGGCTATGCAAGAAATATCTCAGATGACAAAAGACAGCTTATGATGGTCTCTTTTTTGTACTTTTGTTGTAACAAGTGGTTATCGTTAGCACAGAGTTTCACATTTTTATCTAGAACACACCCTGCATGTACATGCATGTATAGGTGCAAATATATGTGTAGAGTGTGATGAATTGAGGGAGGAGCATGTCAATGGTGCTTAAATACAGAAAGAACTGCTATAAAGAACAAAAGCAACAGTATGTTCATTGTGAAAGATGAAATAAAAGCAATAAGGTAAAAAAATGTAGCAAGGAAGCCCCAGGGTAGATAGCGAGAAGAGCTTTCAAGTGTTAAGGTTATTTCAGCACTGGAACAAATTGGCTGGAGAGCATGTGGACTCTTCACAGAAACTTAAGAACAAGACAGAAAAACACTTCTCTTGACAGAGGCAGGGTATTGTATTCCACCATAAGGCACAAGGATCGTGTAAAAAGACCTCTCGACATCCATTAAACTTTGAGGCCTAGAATATGGTCAAGATGACATTTGAACTCCTTCCATGAAAATGAATGTCAGCAGTAGTGTCATTTACACATAATTTTAAAAACTAAAAGTAACAGAAAGGATGTAAAGCTAATTTCTTCTAGTTTGCATCATGACGGAATTATTTGGAATTGAATCCCTACCAGCCCTAGGAAATAGAGAAAAGCAAAAAAAAAAAAAAACACTACCCTATTTGGCCTCCCCAGCAGCCTACACAAAACAGCTGACTTTGTCCAGAGAACTTTGTGCTAAGTACTTTAATGAGACACAAAAAGGGTTTTGTTTAAATATCAAAGAAAATAAATTTTGCAAGGGAGAAACATGCCAAGTCCTCTTAAGTTATTCAGATTTTGACATGCTATTTGTTGAAACACTTTCCCTCATCCAAAATAGTGCAATTAGATAGCAAAACCTGAAAAATTCTGTATTAGCCAAGTGACAATGCTCATTTTTTTCCATTAAAAATAACTTTCCAGAATGAGATGTGCTCCATTTTCTATTAAAACATCTAGCATTTTAAAAGGTTAGGCTAAAAAAAAAATAAAAATGCCTCAATGTAACTGAAATATTATGTTTGAGGTTTTTTTAAAAATCAGATTGCTGTACAGAGACACCAAGAATAAACATCCTTTTTCAGAAACTAAGAAAGCTCCTAGGAAGTAGAAAAGCCAACTTATACACAATTCTGTTTTAAGAGAAACAGAATTAAAATATTTTTTCCCCAAGAGTCTTCAGCTTTATTTTCTGATGTTGCAAATGTAGCAGTTGTTCAATTTTCAACTTTTTAATGAAATAAATAGGAGAAGAACAGACCTCAGTTTCTATCATACAAAACAAGCCTTAAAGAATGTAATACTATTTACAGGATAGGTATCAGAAACCTTCTGTTTGCATTTGTAATTATGTACTGATAACACTGCTTTCACAGGCAATGTGATGTAACCACTGTTCATGCCATAATTCTGGGCTGTTAACTCAGTGCCACAAGGAATCTCCTCTGGACAAATCTTACTGATCTCTGACGAGAAGTACAACTCATAACTCTGCTAGGGAAGTCATGACCTAAGAAGTGGTTCCCCTCCTCTATTAATTGAATCAAGAACTGCATTTTGACTGAACACGTTTTGACTGATGTAGGATCAAAGTTCTGGCACCAGCCATCCCTGGCCACACACTCTGACTTGCAATAGAATTTAATAAACATGAACTGCAAAGGAACAAGGAACAAGACACAAAGCTCTGAAGCTGGAGGTTCTATCAACCTCTGTTTCTTCGGGATGGGGCATTAGGGTCCTGTTACGCCATTGCTTAAACAGCATTCAGCTAGTGAGCCATGAGAAAAATCAAGGTATTTTAACATCTTTGTCAGATGACCCCCACAGCATGCTACTGGGAGATTATTTTGTGGTGAAAACTATATAGCTCCATTGATGTGCCTGCAACTTCAGCAATTTACACCAATAGCAAATTTTATCCACAGTTTCTTGCACATGTTCCTCAAAATGATGCGTTCTGTATTTTTCCAGCTTAAAATAAAAATTATTTGGTTGAATTGTAGAGGCAAGACAGCCAGTTGTACACAGGGGTTTCAAATGAGTTTTGCTTGAGTAAGATGTGTAAGGGCCAGACCCGCTGCATTTCATTCACTTAGAATGCATTTGTTGATCATAATAGATAATTGTGAAGCCAGGATTACATCAGTTGTCGCAATTTGGATGGAGTCCACCTCTCCCTTCATGGATTGAAATGTGTGAAATTCAATTGCTCTGGTGAAGTCTTAATTTTATACCAATTTACTTACAAACATTGAAAGGAAAAGAAAATTTAAAATGTGCAAAAGATTAAAGCACTCTTGTGCTAATGAGAGCCATCTGTTTATTTCTTTCTTTTTAAAAGCATTTTCAATAGGTGGAAATGAAAGTCTTCAGACACATTTTCATGTCTTGAGCCTCAGCAACAAAAAAATAAAAACACATACACACCATCTTCAGTCAGCAAACTTACACTAAGAAAACATGCATCATTCCACCTTGCCAATTGCTTCAGGGACAACTTTAATTGCACCACTGATGTGAAAGTGGCTTTGCCCCACAACAGGATTCCTATCCATGTCAAGAATCCCCTCAGTTTAACTGTGTCACCTTGTCTGAATGCCCCCCTCTGGTAACAAATTCGTGGCTGTATATTGCTCTGTACTTAGAGGGCGGCCAGTATCAACAGAAGCATGGCAGCCAGTTCATCTCTTCTCCCTTGGCAAGCAGGGGCAGTGGGTTGCTCTGCTGCTGCAGTGTTGTAGCGCCAGTCTTTGGGACTTCATCACCAGTATACTGCAGAATCAGAAGGTCTGCACAAAGCAGTCCATATATAGCTTTTATGTATAAGCACCACAGTGCATATATATACACACATATACACACACATATATGTATAAAACCCACAACACAGTCCAGAGGATGATGGCCATACCAGGCCATGTTTAAATAGAACAGCAAGAATCCCCTGAAGTCCAGCAGTAGAAAGAAATTGCACATTAGCAAACCACGGGAGCCCCAGCTTCAGCCTACAGAGCAAACTAAGAATTTAATTGGCAATTCATCACTTCAAACAATTTTTGAATGCCAACCATACAGTAAACACTTATATAGACAAATTTATACTGCTTGGAATTGCATCACAGTAGATATATGCTTAACATTCAGCCAAAGGTGTCTCTAATCAGACATATGCTGCAAAATGACATAAGTCTTAGTAATCAACCGATCAAGCAAAAAATTACTGATTTTTGAGGAAGGGTTATTTTACAGTTAGATCAGTTAGCTCTTCCTGGTATAATTTAATGAATGGTGAAAAATAGGAGAGATAAGCTGGTGACAGCCACCTGGAGAGCTGCAAAAGCAGTACCATCACACATTGTCACATTCTGGTCTAAGATGTAATAGTGGTCAAATGCCAGTTAACTGGTTAAATAGCCAGACAGCCAGCATTCAGAGAAAAATAAAGACAATTTGAAGACTTCTATAAAGGATCTTTTCTACCCTTACAGAATTTTTTAAAGTTTCAAAAACACAAGATGCATAGATTAATGAAGATTAGGGGATTCTTAAGAATCCTTGTTTTATAACAAGGACTACCTACACTTTGCTGCATAACAGGAGTTGCAGATTTTAGGACTATTGACATAAAGTTCCCAATTTATCATAGTTAGAGCAGCACCTGTGCTAAATGCCCATATGCTGTTGCTCAGGGAAAATTAGTAGACTATTTCCTGGCCTTTAAAGGCCCATTTCCTAGTTAAGCTCATTTGGACAGTATCATGATGCTCTCTAAGGACTGACAACACGATGACATTTTCTAAGGACTGCATATTAATGTTGGAAGGAGACAGAGATCCAGGATTCTTGGACATTGCTTGTCACATGTTATTCACTTGGCTTCAGTCAATGGATTTTGCCATGTTTGTTAGCATCTATAAAAAAAGAGAACAAATCCCTCCTAAGAGGTATGCTAGGGCATGCTGAAAGCAAACAGTTCATTCCAGTTTACATGAAAATATTAATATTTTGCATAAGTTTACTCCTATTGAAAGCTTTGTTGGGACCTGTATAGCTACAAAAGAAGTTCCTATTGTTAGGAATTATGGCTGAAATAAGCAAGACAGAAAAAAGCATAATAAGCAGTCACTTAAGTACACATAAGATGTCATCAGGCCAGCCGATGCTGGAATCTACTTTCCCTGAGTGCTAACCCAACAATTTAACCATGGGACTCTACTGAGTTTTTGCAGAGCGCATGTATGAAAAATCAGAAGAGCTGAAGGAAGTATTTTGAAATATATGTTTTGACAAGAATTAAACTAGGGTAGGGTGTGAAAGACTTGTAGTTTATTGACAAGCAGTTGAACCTTCATTTGGCCAAACTAAGATTTTACTCCACTAACACTACAGGATATAAACAACTAATAATGATGTATGGATTTTCAGTGGTGGCCTACTGTGTGAGGTGGGATTTACATGTGGAGCATCTGGAGCAGAAGTCAGATGAATAAAATTACTTTAAAGTATACAGATTATGAAAATCCCCCAAACATTTAATATTTGCAGTAGCATTCCACCTTTTATTTTTTTCTTCCTTTTATTCAACTTGGCATGAATAGCTGACTAATAAATTAACACAACCTTGATTTGACAAGCTTTTCCCCAGTTGCATTACAATGTCAAGTACCAGGGCCACTGCCTTCAGCATAGCCTTGACCATTTGTCATTTTCTTATAATTAATTACAGCTCTCTCAACCAGGGCTGCTACAGAAAGTGATAAGACTATTATGCAGCTTTCAACATTCATTGTCTATGGGATTTTCACTCTCTTCATTGTTCTCCAAGGGGGCATTGTCCAATGTTTTGTATATAAAATTGATTTTATCATTAATAGGAATCCAAAGCCCAGATCCTTGCAGAACTCTGAACATTTTTTTCCTTTATATTTTGCTAATAGGTGGCATGGTAGAGAATGCAAAACAGTCTGGCCTCAGAATATGCAGTATTTACGCATGCTGTGTTGGATCACTACTGACTTGAATCAACCTCCAGAATTTTAGCTTGCACAAGACACCTGTATTTCAAAACTTCCTTCTCATCTGAATCAGAATACTTTTCCCCTTTAGGGCTCCCGTGTAAGAGACATCTAGCAAAGAAAGTCTGTGTTGGAAATTTTGTCATCTAATTCACTTTACAGGTTTCAGTTGGCCATATCTATTACTTTTTTACATCATCTCATGACGCAGATGTCTAAACTGCTGCCAAGTATAAAGGTAAAGCATTTCAAATAGGACATTCCCTTACTACTTTAGCAAGACCCCTTCCTTTCCATCCCACATATCTATCACATGCTTTGAAAAATTTTTATTCTTACTTATCCAATATTGTCTTGATATTTGGGCACAGATTTCTCAGGGTAAGTAATTTACCATATCATTATCTTTGATTTCTTACTTATGAGATATGGTTTGTATTACAATAACACTTGCCAGCTCCAGCCAAGACTGAAGTCACAACAACCTGAATCAACCCCTACCCTAAAGATCTTGAGATTTACACAAGACAGATCGAAGGTAAAAAGGGAAAGAACACCACATAGTGGGAAAAATATACTCAGTTGCTTAGAAGTAAACCTGGAAAGAGAAACCAGGCCTCTGACTTTGTTTCGGTATTCAGCCAACTAATTGAAACCGTCACTCATGACCTTCAACAAAGGGTATTATCACCTTTCCTTTTCTCAAACTGCGACATGCTTTGAATATTTTGTGTGCGAACTTTCAGTGCACTACTTGAGGAAGTAAGATTTCTTTTACTTTTATTACACAATTAGGTAAATTGGACAGATGTTCTACTTTATTTTCCCACTCTTTACTGCTGGCATCTATCTATGTCATTCCTCACTAGCCTGCTCCTTTCAGCTTCCCACGTTGCTCACTTGGGTTACTAATTGTTCTATTTTTGCTTCAATGGCCGCAGTTATTGATCACGCACGGTGGGAATTTTTGATGGAGTTCTGCAGCAATACAAACACCAAATCTGTCAAGGAAGGTATTTCTCTCTCTGGATTGTGTCCTGACCTGGATAAGTAAGGGCAAATGGGTTCAAGGACCACACCTATTTATACTACAGCACAACTTGCCCTTGTCTCTACTTTGCAAGGACAGATGATAAATTCCTGCTACTTTCACAACAGGGTGTGGATACATCTGCCTCATTATTAGACACCCTGAATAAATCAAAATCTATTTTCAGTACAATATTTATTTCCAGATGCATTTGTAAGACTATAAATATACTTCTAGACACTCGTATGTGTATTATAAATAGCATTTTAAAGGGAACACATTTTAGACATTTCTCCCTATTTCTGGAAAGCTTCACTTTAAGAAAAGTAAAGGTTAAAGCTTGCATTGAAACTTAACCATTAACCTCAGGGAAAATATTATAAGCATTCAACAAAACTATGAAGAACTCAGCATTTATAATTCTCTGCCTGAACAAGTTCTCTGAATTATAATATAGGACTTCTAGTCAAGTAACGTATACCATTTTCCATGAGAATGTGTAAGTGCTTTTGTTTTCTCCCCTAAAGCTTCCAATGAAGCTTTCAATTTTTGGATTAAAAAAAACCCACAAAGCAAAATGATGCCAAATATTCAACTTTCAACAAGAAAACTTAGCTTTTATCAAAACATTATATTCTCACCTTTTCAATGAAGAAGTTAAGATATTTAAAAAGAAAAAACAAAACCAAAAACAAACAACAAAAAAGCTTCCTCTTCAGTTCTATATTCTAATTTGAAAAGCTGATTCTTACCCTAAAATATTATTTCCCAGTAAAAGTCAAGGAGGTAAAAGACCTTTTAAAAGCCTCTCTATTAAGGAAGAACAGACAGTATAGCAATAAACACAAATAAAAGGGACCTGAAATCTTATCTGATCCATCATGGCAAAGATTTTTTTCATCGAGTTCATTAAGTTGGTCTCCTCACCCAATTGCTTCCACACTTTTAAGTTTTGTTTGGTACATGGAAGTAAAAGAGGTAACACATGAATGCTGCAATGCCAAACCTTCTTGATCTGCAGCCCAAGTTTGTTCTAGACACTCACCACTTAGGGATCCACTTCACACAAGTGGAACTCCCATTTTTCTGAAGTTCTACCTTGGTCAGATATTATATTTAATGTTTTATCTTTGCGGTAGAAGGACTGCCCAGTATAGTAAAGGGAACAAGTTCTGCTGCCATTGAATTTATTGGCAAACCATTACTGACTTCCTTTGAAAAGGATCAACCCTTTAACATGTAACATTGCACAATTCACATAACAGAGTCACATTTCTGTTGTGTCTCAATGAATGCTGCACCATTGGATATTTGCCTTTTTTCTTAAATCCCCATTCCACCTATTTCCATTATATCTCTCTCATGAGACTCCCTGTAAGACTTCAGGCAGTTGCATATATTTAATAAGACCTTCCTCTCCAATTTATCTATTGCTCTGTCAATATCTTGGAAAATTGACTGAAAGATGAAAGTAAAAAGTGTTTAGATTTTTATCTAAGACTGTCTCTCCCACTACTAATTTTGTGTGAATGTTATTTACCTAGTCAAAGTATCCCTCTACTTCTAAAAGAAACCCAATATCAAGATAGACAGACATGATGGTTTACTCTCAGAGACACCTGCTATTATTCACCATCTCCAAGGACAAGTAATTTCAGTTTTAAGGAACAGTTAAGCCTGACACCAAATCAGACTTGCTAATGCCTACAGAAGCACTTTCACAATAAAGTGCTGTTCTTCACTTGCAAAATTGTTACTAATTCAACTATTGAAGTAATACAGATAAGTTTTTATCTTACACAGTGTGTGAAAGCAACCTGCTAAAAAGATCTATTCTGAAAAGGTAAGGGGCGTCACATCATACAAACACATAAAGATGGAACAGTTTTGATAAAAACATTTACAGCAGGACTTTCAGAGCTTTCTCTGGTTTTATACCTGGCTAATGGATAGCTCAATAAAGAGAAGCACCTTGTCAAGGGGACTAACCCCTCAGTAGAGACTGTACAAAGTGTAAATTATGCTTATCTCCATTTAAGGTCAAGTCCCTGAGACACGGAAAGCTCAAAAGTTACTGCGCTGTGCTCCTTTCTAAGAAGGGACTGCAGGTCATTGTTTTCATCTCCATCTTCAAGGTAAAGCCTTTAACGCAGCTGCTCTTTTGCATATCCAATGCACCCCCTCTATCATGGGGTTCAGTGGTCCTCTGCGCTGTGACAGGATGAAGGATTAAGTCCTGTCTTTACCACCTAAATAGCCTTCTTTGGAATGGCGTCACAGATTCCACAATTTAAAAAAGTTGACTGAGGTGGCAGCCACATTCATTTCCAAAACTAAGCAATGAATGACATCCAGAAACTTCAACTTGCCAGAAAACAAAAGCCTGGCCAACAGTGAAAAGCTCCTTTGGTGCTGCCTCTAGTGTAGTACTTATGGCACTTCAGAGCTCCCTTGGTGTGGCTAATACACCAGTATTCCAGAGCTGAGGGCTCTTTTAGGTTTTCCTGAAGTGCTGTGTAAAGCCTCGCCGTTACTCCTAGAAAAATCCCTTTTTAGCATTCAAAATTCCACTCCCTCTTAGGTGCTTAGATCCTTCAAACATTTGTGTGCTGTTATGTCTCTCTGTAGCCACTGCTCAGCCAAACTATTTCACTCTTTTAATGTTTCCTTTTATATGAGTCCCCACAGCTCACTCTTCCCTCTGAACTACCTCCAACATTCAATACCTCTTTCTGATTCCAGAAATCTGACAATATTCGAGTTGGATTCTGTTTCCTGCAGTCAGGAACACTCTGTACTGAGTTATTCTTGTGATTTAAACTATTTCTATGAACATATTTTAAAAGTTTTATCTCCTGTACATCTTTTTTGGTGACAAAACTACAGTTGTGTGTGAGGGGGAAGCACCGATATGGAATTACTTTAAATACATAGTCTAGATGGGTTAGAGAGGCACAGAAGTCTCAGAGGGGAATGGGACTGGGTGGACAACACAGGAGCTGGTTCTGACTGTAAGGTTCGATCTGTGCCAGAACTTCCCAAACACATCCATCTGCCCCAGTGTACAATGCACTGAGCATCTCTGAATTGACTTCTGCAATACACAATGTTGTTCAGTTACTTTATCGCATAATCATCCAAGCTGAAATTGAAGTGGGAAGCACACGGTAAAAAGAAGCAGAAACGGGTGGGGTAGATAGCACAGCTTTAGTCCTGAAGTCAACAGTTTCTTATATTTGCAGTATTGACAGACATTGGGTCCCAACAACTAAAAGGCATTTTGCCTAGCCCTATGGGTGTTACGATTTTGGCAAGAATATCTCTTCATACTCCTACAGAATCATATGTGGCCAGTCAAATTTTTTAATAAGATTTTCCCCAAAAATTAACATGTCAATTCCACAACCTGAAAGTGATGTGAAATTTCAAGAGGAATGGCCTGTTCTGCCAAATTTCAAATTTAAGTTATTTTTGAAAACTCCAAAATGCTTCTTCCAAAATTCTTCTAGTGAAACTTTTACATTTTTCTTTGAAATTATTTTGGCTCTAAACTTCATATATTCCGTTTTTATTACATTGTTTGATTGTTATTAAACAATGAGGTGGATATATAGCAAATCTTAACACTGGATTAACACTACTTTTGTCTGATTGAACAACCCATGGTTGTTATTTCTGCTAACCCTGATTAAAAGTATAATGAGAGCCATAAGAATTATTTTGCTTGATTGTCATTCTACTGACACTCCCACTAACCCATGCTATCAATAAATTAGCTGATGTACTAAACCACTTTGACTCTACTGACATACAATGGTTGTAATTTCAAAAGGGCTGAAAAATCAGAAATATTTAATGACAGTTATAATCATAGTCAATGCTTTGTAACGTTTCCTTAGAAACAATGCTAAGCTTAAAAACCACAGAGAACAAAATGTTTGAATACATTGAAAGACAAACAATACAAAAAACCTTTCAGACATAAAACAAGATTGTAAGGAAGCAAAAAAAAAAATTATTCTCATACTCACTGAAACTGTCTAGGACAGAATCATGTATTAGAGTCATAGTATGGTCATTTTTCCTTCAGAGACTGAACCTGAAATGTATTTCTTCCTTCCTTCACAAAATTCCAGTGAGATCCAGTTTAGAAAATAAACTTTTATCTTAACACTCATGAATGAGTTAAAAGAAAAACAACACTTTGGAGAAGCCCATTAGGGTTTGGGAATTTTTAGTTCTAGCAAAGGTGTGCTAGAGATGAATAAAATGATAACCAGATTTTCAAGGGCTGAAGTTACTCTCTGGCAATATCCCTTTGTTCCCAGTGAGATCTTCCAGCTGTGTAGCCACAAACACATGTGGCTTCACTTCAATTAGGTAGCAGTGTCAGAGATGACCCTTTCCAAAAATATGGCTTTGCTCAGCCTTTAAAGGACACTAAAGGTAGCTTGTCTGTTTCTTTCATTTTACACCTCATTTGAAGGACAAGAAGTCATCAGGTACTAAATAATGACAGTACCACAGTCTTCAGTGTAAGCAGGGTGCAGCAGAAAGAAATACTGTATATGATAAATTACTAAGGGTGAATTGTTCAGAAGTATTTAGTGTGGAGCCTATTCTGGCTAAACTTTTAAGGGCAGATGCCTTACACTTTAAACTGACAGTACTTTGCAATGCAGGAGAAAAAAACACTGCTGAGCCACAGCCTGGTCAAGCTTACATTTCAAGGCAGTTTCCTTGAGGGTAACTATGTAAGTATATTTTTTTTGGATGAGGGTTATTCAGTTAAAAAAACTGCATGATGTAAATGAAAGATGAGGAAATTCTGCATAAAAATGTAAACCTCAATACCACACACCAACAGCTGGCACAAATTGTCTTGCCTCCAGGGGAGTTAATAGCAGTTAGGACTAACAGTCTGAATTTAACTCTTAGAAAAGTGAGACAGTTGGACTTGTTTTCACTGTCTTAATATTAAATGAGCTTAATTTCTCTTCGTATGTTACACAATCTTGCTTTATATTTCATTTCAGAGATATGGCCACATCCAGTGTGGAAGACTCCATACCTGTCGTAGTGCTAAGACAAGTAATCTCGTTTCCTGGTTTCTAACAATGATATAAGTAATTTACAGGAATAAATTACAGTAAAAGTAGAGTTATATGTGCAAGGTCATACACACACAAATGTATCTATGGGAACATTTGTGTGATGAAAGTGGGAGACAAGCAAGTCAGTCTGACCATCACCTTAACTTTGTACTGTAATGACACAAAATATCCATGAACTTTGCAGGCAAGCATGACTGGGCATGAAGTTAACCCAAATAAACTAATTTTGCAGCAAGAACAAAATTCAAAAGGCAGTAGTCTAATATATATTAATATCCAATGAATAGTTATTAGCTCTTATTTTTGTAAGAGGATACAAAGTATTAAAAAAATCCAACAAATATCTATTTCAGTCATTACTGATGCACTGTCACTGACCCAGGAAAACAAGTATCAGATTTTGGGTGCCTCAAATATACGCTGCCAGGTTTCTTATTTTGGATTTATGCAGAGAAAGTGTCTGCTAAAATAATTAAAAAAAGAAGCGCAATTGCACAGTTTCACCAAGAATAGATCTCAACATGCTCTTTTCACAACTCTCTGTAGGAAGACAGAGGAGGAAGGAAGGAAGGAAAGTAATTGCTATTTAATTATATCATAAAAACATCAGCTGACATTGCCAGTAAATGTGCCATTCTATGTACATTTTCTCAACAGGTGCACCTTTGGAGCTTCACGGAAGCCTAGAACAGAGAAAAGGGCAGGTTGTCCAGTTCAGGACGCAGTCCCCATTCTCACACCCCAGAACCCAACATCCAGAGCCACATACTTATTTACTACCTCCCACTTCTTGTATACACATTTTCGGTCTGTAGGCTCACTCAGGTCCTTGAGCATTAACAGGAAACCACCTAGCAACAGAACACCTGAGTGCAGTTACATCCCTAATTTCTTCAGCTCTCCAATCTCTACACCTGGCTGGTTACTGGCTTTGCCTTCGATTTTTGGCAAGTGTGACCTATAGCATTTAAGGGTTCTCCAAATAAAACCAACTGCATATGCTAAAAGGTTTGCAGCAAATAGGCTAAAAGAGCTCACAAGGAAGTGATGTAAAATGCTTTCTATTGAACTAACAGCAATATCCAGAAGAGTAGTAAAAAAAGATACCCATCATATTCACAAACAAAAGCCTATAATCACAGCAAAACTTACCTCTTAGGGGAAAGCCAGGACCCTGACAAGTAAATGTAGCGGCCTCTTTCCCCAGCATTTCTTTACACTGTTTCAATGTGGGGTTCCCCATCAACCCCTGCTCAATATGCTGCACAAGACACCAAAGCCCAGCAGACCACCAGGAGTTACTGGGTCCTCTCCTACCGCAACTGGCATTCAGCCCTGTGGGGCCACAGAGACCCCACTCTGAACCCGGCACCCCATAATCCACCACAAACCTTGACCTTGGCCCCAGTTCCAATGGCAAATGGCAGCTCAGTGTGAGCCCAAAGCCCTCAGGAATTACAGTGCCAGCAGCCAACGGGTATTAAACCATTGCACACCTTAATCAAAGGGCAGGAAAATAAACATGCACACAGTCATCCTCACCCCAGTCCTGGGCACTTGGCCAGCCGAGTCAAAAGGCCCTTGAAGAGCTGCAGTTCCTGTGAGAGGCAGCAAGACACAGCCCCTCACCGCCGCCATTTTGTGGCCACCCTCACCCGCCTCAGCCAGGCCCAGCCAATCCGGCTCGGGCTGGGGGCCGAGGTGCTCCCTGATTGGTGCACTCCCACTCTGCAGCCGGTCCCTGCCCCGCCCTCAGCCAGGCGTGGCTGGGCCCGTCCTGTGCCGTTCCCGCGCTTCTGAGGGGAATCTACCTGCACGGGACGGATTCAGCACTCGGTAATTCCTTACCCTACTGAAAGAAAAGGGAACTTCCTCTTGCTATAGCCCAGTGACCAGGAAGTTCCATAACGTGGAAGATTTCCGTTTCACAGAAAAGGCTCGTGCATGCTGTGCTTTCCATCAGCGAGCCTAGTTTTGAAGATTCTTTGTGTTTTCCTCATATACCGAACCAGCAGGTGTTTGAAGGAGCCCAGCTACGGCTTGGGATCTGACACCTCGGCTCTGATGCAGAGCTGAAGCTGCGTTTCCCCATGCGGAGGCACCCTGTGCCTGGCAGAGCTGCATGAAGGTTACTCCAACCCAGTCGGGCTGCGCTGGCTGGTGGACGGCTGCCTCCTGTGCCATCCTGCAGCACCTTCTGCTCGGCACGGTGTTTGTCCTGTTCCCACTGCGTCCACTGTCTATATAATAATAGCTTTTTCTTCCTTCCCCCCTTTTTTTTTCACCCAGAGGCATAGGAGTGGTTTTTAGTACATCTCTGAGTGCATCTTAATACAGAAGCAATACTCATTTTCATTCAGCCGTGTCAGAATATGTTTGCTCTAGATTTTGGGCTGTAGAATGCAGATAGAGTCTTGTATGAAACTCAGGCTCCGTATCTTAGCCTCTGCAATGGCTTATGTGATCCGATAGATAAACAGAGCAGTGAGTTTCAAACAGCAGGTCTGCAGCATTGACAGTTCCTACACTGCTGGGTTTCCACCAAGGAACATGAAGAGCTCACTGGTATTCCACTGAGTACTCTGACAGGCACATGTTAGCTCCCCTCATTTCCAACAGTTAAACCCTATTAAAATAAATCAGAAAAGCATAAAATATTTTTCCAAAGTCACAAGCCTGTGGAGCAATTGCTTTAGGCACCGTGGGGAAACCATGCCTTTTCCCATGTCAGGGGAAACGATATACAAAGGAGAGCAGATCAGTCTACCAAACACCCTCCCAGGATTCCCAGACACACCTTGGCTTGTTCCAGCTTTTGTCCGGGGACTGCTCTTTTTGCTCAGATTTCTTAGCTCTGCAGGCACAACAGACGGCAACTCATTCTGCTCAGTTGTGGCAGATGTGCAGTTTTCTCCTCTATTCACTTAACTCAGCCTGAGAGAGTTGTAAAAAAAAAAAAAAGCTAACCTGCCTTCCTTACTGCAGACTGCCTCCTTGCAAGATCCAGTCCAGATCCTTGGATCCTTTATCCTCTCTTCTGGATGGTGGAGGTATGAGAAAAATACTCTCATAACTCATACTCTGCTGGGATGTGTAGGAACAAAGAGCACTTGCAACTGGTCCTACTGCTGAAGGGAAACAGGATGAAGAAATAGGCAAATTAAGAAAATAAAGGAATTAGATTTCAGGAATGCTGAGGCTTTCCATATTTGAGGATGCTGCTAGCATTGGATGTTTTGACTATAGCTTTCAGATTTGTATTAGGACCTCTTAGAAGAGGGTTTGAGTTTGGAGCTTCAGGTCAGGCAAAATCCACAAAGAGCTCTGTACGTACAGGTGAGCACTCCTTCAGTCTCTGCAAGATTTTTCTTCACACAACTTTACAGCCCAGGACTGTGGTGTTGATTTTGATTCTGTTCACGTAAACACATTCAGACCAGAACATTCCAAATCACCAGCTTTCAACTGAAGCCAAATGGAAAATGCAACGTAAAATTCCATGAAAGGCAGCTCATTTTATACTCCAACTTACACAAATACTTTGATAAACTTCTTGTGAATTTTGAACTGATACTGAAGCGCTGTAGAATGAATTTGCCCATTTTGTGGTCTGTTTTGGAAGTTTTGCATTCCTCTCAGGAAAAGCTATCAATGCTGTATAATACCACCATTTTCCCTTTACAGTATGTCTCCATAATGAAAGAACTTGGATCCTCCAATCAAAAAAATTATGTTTACAGGCCTCTTTCTATAGCCAGATTTCACCATGTGAGAGGATATGGATGTAGGACTGAACTCCTTTTCATTCTGTATAATAGTCAATAATGGCTAATCACATACTGCATTTTTACTTGGGGGAAATGATCTCATTATATCTGTTTTTGATCCCTCATGATTCCTGAGACTCAGTAAATGGGAAGGTTTCCAAGTGAGTAACTGCATTCTTGATGAAACTAATCTCTTTTTACATAATCCCATAAAAGACATCTTTCCTCATCTTAGTTGGTTAGCACTATGTAATATACAGTGTTTCATCATTAGCTAGCCTAAATGGACATTCATTGGATTAACATTATAATGTTTAAATTTCTCCTCCAAAATAATACATTAGAGATTATTGCTGTAGTTTTTGCTCCAAGGCACTACTGCTTGTAATCAAAATCTCATTAAAAGGAATTCATATATTCTAAAGCCCAAAGGATCTCAGTTTCATTCCTTCTCCTGTCTCTGTGCCTCCCATGCACTGATTTATATGGGTGTTTTACCTAAGGAAAAACTGTCCAATTTGTCTCTTTTAAGAGCAAGTGTCAAAGGTACAAACAGAATTAGACACCGAGTTGTTTACATACACTGAAGAGCTTTGAAAAAATTTTACTTCTCTCTCTTTGACAATTTAAGTCAAACATTTAAAGTAATGAGAACTTCTTTACACACACTGCTCTGATGTATGGTCAGAGGAGAAAATCCTTTGACATTATAATCTTTTTCACTAGACGGAAACATGACTAGATAGATATCTGGCCTTGTAACTAACTACCTTATCTGTTATTTTTGCCTCTCCTCATTGCCTAATTTTATTTCAAATAACTAATTTCTGTTAAACTGAATCCAGTGATTAGTGGTACCAAATCCTATTGAAATGAAATGTGAAGTCTTCTGCATTTTATGTGGAGTGGGATTTGCCTGTCACCAAGCGGAAAAAATAGAGGATGGTTTGCAGAAATCACAGGTTTATTAATCCATTTTTTTTACTTGAATATCATGATTATCAGGAGAACATCTGCATTGCTTCTTTTTTTAGGAAAAATAGCGAGCTTAATTTTTCTCCTCTCCATTAGAAACTGACATGCAGGAGACACTCATGAAAACCTTGGCTGGGCAGAGCCTCTGGTCTAGTTTGAACATTTTTCTGTATTTCAGATTAAGTCTCTTTTCTGCGATCTGTAGTGGTATAAAGGCACCAAAGTACTAGGTTCTTCAGGTAAAATTCTTCTACCTTTCTTTACATCACCAAGGTGAGATAGCTCTCCCAGGGCAGCCTGCATTACTTGTATTTTGGTAGCACCTTACGGAGATTAAATGATGAGCTGGTTTCATTGGTGACATGATTTATAGTGTCAGTCTGAACAGACAGAGGGTGCTAAAAGGTATCGTTACCTTGGTATGATCCATGAGGAAATGAAGTTCCTGTACCTCTTCACACTGATAGTGAAATCCCAGATGGAGTCTGAGGGAAGACAAAACTCAAGCTTGAGTTCAGAACTATGACTGTCCTCTTTATTTGTGATAGTCTTTTAATATCTTAATCCACATTGTTAATTCACAGCCCACCTTAGTGAAGTTGTTGCTTCTGTACGTGACAGGTCTTGTGCCCAGAGACCATAGCTTACTTCAGACAATCACAATGTACAGCCCAATTTTAACATGATTAAAAAATACCAATATGTTTCCAACTAGGTCTTTGCTTCAAGTTTGAATTCTGTAAATTGTATATTAGTATCCAAACCCAGCAGATACAACATCCTGAGGTTCCCTAGGAAGCCCTCCTTGGTCATTTTACAGATTGATTGCCTCAAATATGGCTTTGACAGTAGATCTATTATACTTATTTCTTGGGCTCCCCATTTTTCTCCTCTCTGGCTTAACAGTGGCAAGGTGGTGACAAAAGATTTTTGATAGAGCAGCATTTACAAGGAGTGCGAATGGATAAGTCTTTGAACTGCTAGAGTGGCACAAAAAATATTGACCTCAATTTTCGGTCAATTTGGAATCCTGAAATTCTTTTAAGATGAACGTGATGCTTGAGAGCTGTTGGAGGATTTGAAAGGCTTTGCTGTTTTATGTACCTTTTGGACCCTTTGAACTTCCTTGCTATATGCACAGAATGCAGGAATGCTGTTTGTTTCCTGAACCCAAACTGACGATTCACATTGCCCAGTTTGTTTCCTTGGTTGGAAAAAACTTCATAGATTTCCATGCCCATCTTTGAGCTGTAAATTTTCTTTGCAATTGCTAATGTAGAGAACACAGTTTAATGACCTTCCCAAGTGCTAAAAGTAATTCATCACTAATTGCTTTTAGAAATAGGTTTTCCAAGGTATCAGTTTAAAATAAGCTTGTTTACTGATGCTCATTCATCCATATAATTCACATCTTGCAAGTAAAATCGCTTTTTCTTTAATATAATGAGATTTTAGAAACTCCTCTACAGGTTTCCCAAATGTTCAGAGAAAATACCAGAGTGCCACATCGGTATGTTAATAAACATTTTATTTACTTCACATTCAACACAGGGACTTGTAGCTGGAAGAGGATATAACCCACAATTTAGGAAGAGCTGCTCAAAGGCAATCTTATTCATGGTCCTTCAGAGCAATGAGTTGTAAGTTTTTTAACCTCATGTAAAATCCTTGAGATTTCATTGCCTCTCACCTGGTTTAAACAAAGCTTTTTGACACAATATTTTAAGGCTGTAGAAAGTTCTGCAATGAAAGATGCTAGAGGTTTATCTAGTTGACTGTGTCTAGTAATAGATTTCCTATTGAACTTCCTGATCATCAACAGTAAAGTAATAATGGGCTCATAGGGGATGTCCTCCTTAAACTTAGGGAATAATTGCTGTGCTTGTGCCTTGTGGCACTGCAATTTATGACACCAGTGTGCGCAGAACTAAAACACGTGTTAAATCTAAAGCAGATGATTAGTACAACAATTTTAGTGAAATTACTCATGCTTAAATGTAAGCATGTCAGCATTACTAAGTTCCTTAAGGATATCTTACATCTCCAGTTAGATTTTTTTAAAAAGTCCATCTTTGTGTAAGAAGATGACTGAGCTATGGGTAGGTAGTAGGATACCTTTCTTTTAATGGCACTACTCAGATTTTTTGTCGTTAAAAAATTATTTGAGGTGAAATCTTTCCCCTCCCTTCCTTTGCAGTTAATTGGAGTTTTTCTCTGATATTACTGGGGACAAGCTTTCACATACAAGGAGTTTTCTTATATTTATCTATCCAGATGATGTAATCACCATGATATATAGGTGCTGCTGCTTTTCTCTAATACTTGTATTCACATACAAAGATCAAAAAGAAAAATATTTTCTGTTAAATCCACTTACCGTTCTTCTGGGAAAGAAGTCAAATCTTCTCATTATGACTTCTGTTTTTTTTAAATATTTTTTAATCACATATCAAATTGGCTTCATTTGATTTCGCCTACCTTTGTCCTAAAGGTATCACTTTTGTCTTCTTTTTCTGAAAACCAGGGTTTGTGATTTTGGGAAAAAGAGATAAGCCTTTTTCTTAAGTTTTCGTTCATTGCTGTGTGCCCCCTTTGGAAGACTCTAGCTTGAGGACAGAAAGTTACCTTGATGTAGGAAGAGGATGAAGCTAGATATAGGAATTTGGATTTTATAAGCAAATTTTAATTCTGCTTCGATTTCAGTCACTGACAGAATTTGCTTGCCAGATTCTATGCTCTTGAAAATTATTTTGAAATTCAGAATTAGTCCATAATCTCCCTCTTGTCTTGTTTTTCCTCATGAGTTTCATCTGAAATTGGTGATTATTGAGCATTAGTCAAGATGCCTTCCCCCTAAATTCCTGCAATTCAGTATTTTAAATTTGGTTTCATGGTCCAGATGCTATTTAGAGCTATATTTATGCTCACAACTGGAATTGTAAACCCTCCTCTAGCCTCTGGCTAAGGGACATATGTGCTTAGGCAGATGTTTCATGACTACAGAAGAAACCATCTCTTAAATACATGACCTGCTTAGCAAACGGATCCTGTTTCCCCAAATGTCAGGAGATGATAACACTGATAAGAAATCCTCTCCAAAACATCAGTCTGTTCTTTTCCGATCACAGACAGCGAACTGTTAATAAGGATTATGAATGCATGCTACTCAGGCTAGAGTTTTCAGAGAAGTCTATGACATTGGGATTTCTTTAATCTCTTCTGAAAACACTGGCCCCTGTGTTGGTCTGTGTAGGTACTGTGCCATTCATATTCCACCCTGATAAGAATTATCCAGGTTAGGATCAGATAATCTTTGTCTGCCAGGACAGTCCTGGAACACACCCTTAACCCAACATTACAGTCTTCCTTCAAGATACAGAGTTTCTTATCACGTGCCTTAACATTTGGGAAAGAGTGCTTCTCACATGATCTGCCTTCAGATGGGCATATATTCCATGTCCTGTTTTGCTTTTCTTATGCTTGTACGCCCCCAGTCTAAAATATGAAGTGAATAATATATTGTGAATAAAAGTGTAGACTTTCTCTTTTTTTCTTATCCTTCTATTATGTCAGAAAAGCCAAATTCCTGAGCTGTACAGTCAGAGAGAAAATAACTGAAATGTCTTTTCCTGAATCAATCCTGTCTCTGCTGACATGGCAAGACATCACAAAACTCTGAAGATGAAAAATTGCTTACTGTACACAACAGCAAATTAATAACAATACAAACACTGGAGCCAAATCCTACAGGTCGTACTCAAATCTGATGCCCATCAGCTCCAATAAAACATATTCAGCTAATACCATAGGCTGTATTCTTCACATGCTACTGCCTATAATCATGCAGTATCCATAATGGATTTGCAATACTAGAACACAGTGAAATTCACCTCTGGGGACAGTGTTTGCATGCGTAAAACACAAACCAGTAAAGTCCAGTTTGGTACCTCAGAAGACGGCTTATGTTGTACCTCATTACTGGTGGGATTTCTAAATGTATTTCAAGCTGTCCTAATTTGCCTCCCATTAAAGTAATTTGTATTCCATTAAAGTCACTGGGAGAATTCATTAGTTCAGTTTGAGCAGAGTCAAGTTGAAAGCAATGTGTTTCTGAAGGTCCTTTGCCAAGGCTAATAGTCACCACTGACATAACTATGATGAGATAAATATTTCTTTATACAGTCATAGCATGCTTGGCCCTAACCAAGATCAGAGTCTCACTGCTCAGGAGGAAAACAAAAGACAACTGTATTCTCATGAGTTTTCTATCTAAACGTACAAGGACTGGAGAAAAGGAATTATTATTAATATCCCAATTTTACACATGGCAGCTGAGGGTAGCAATTGGTCTAAAGTAGTACCCTTTCCTGTACTTTAGAAACACAACAGATTTTCCCTTCCAGGATCGTTCACTCAAGATATCAGAGACACTTGTAAACAAAGGCTGTTATGGTACAAATATCTCAAGGCTCATTATTGCTTCCATTAAAGACAGTAGAATCCAGGGAGAACAGGAGTTAGCTTGAAATAGTAAAACCAACAAAGTTGCAGAA
This sequence comes from Dromas ardeola, assembly GCA_013398915.1. Taxonomy (NCBI): domain Eukaryota; kingdom Metazoa; phylum Chordata; class Aves; order Charadriiformes; family Dromadidae; genus Dromas; species Dromas ardeola. The sequence goes on along the minus strand of VYZM01009993.1, from coordinate 4,232 downwards.
AAGGGACACAAAAAACCCAAGTGAACAACAGCATAGTTACAACCACTAGCTCCCTCCAGCAACTTGCCAGCTGTTCTTTGTATCTTTCTTGTTCTTTTTTTTTTTTTTTTAATTCCTTTTAATTTTTCTGATACCATGAGCTAAGTAAGTTTGGTTAGTGAAGGACAATGTGCAAGTAAGGCTGTGTACCTAAAAATCGGTGATGAATTTAATCACTTGTTCTCTGCTTATTCAGCTAAAGAATAATCAAATCCAGAAGCACAGTTGAATTCATTCAGTAGATTTTGATTTATATTAATGAAAGAGAAAGGCTCTAAAGCTTCCCTGCATTAGAATTACCTTAGCATGAGGTCAGCACTTGTGTCGGCCTATCACATCTCTTCCCTACCTTCCCTCTACTTTTCTGTCTTAGAAGTTATTAAATGGCAAAGTTCTCAAAAGAAGCTTATTCTGCTTGTCGATAAAATGTTTCTCACCATTGCAACTGCTGAAAAGTTGGCAAAATCAATTGTTTATGTTATCATGCAGGACATTTTCACTTTTTATCTGTAGAATTTTGTCTGAGTTTTCCAAAAAGCAAAAGAAAAGCTTTTCTGTCACTCATTAAAACTATAGAGACTCTGTCTGGTAGCTTTCTACTGGGCCTGCCTCTCAAAACATTGTGAATTCTGCATGGAGAATGGCAGCAGGCCCAAATCTACACGAAGCTCCTGTTTAAATATGACATTCAAAGTGAGTCTGAAATGTGACAGGTATACAAAACAAGACCTCAGAGGTTTTGGCCAAGAATCTGAAATAAACATTTTTCTGAAATTGAAAAGGGTTTAGTAATTCGGTTTTGAAGCTCTGTTCAAAGGCCTCTGGAATGAGAAGCACATTCCCTGAACCTCCCTGGGGAATTCAGAAATATCTGTTTCTGAAAATACCCTCTGCTAGCTTGGAGGATTGTGAAGATCAACAATTGAAATGGCTTGCACATCTGCATAGACAACTCTCCATGAGAAATCTTGCTGTAAGGGGCCAGCTGCATGTGGACAGCAGGAGCCTAAAACAAAACTTGGCCAGTTAAACTGGAACCTAAGTGCAAGTCCTAATGGACATAGACCTGGCTATCATTCTTAGCCTAACAGTGAATTTTAACCCAATCATAGGACTTCAAACAAAACAGCACAGCCAAATTTTTTTGCTAATTTATCCAATCCCTAGTCAATAGGGAATTAGTGACTCTTGGCCCCTGTCCCTGCTTACTTCCAAACTTCCCGGGAAATTACTATGAGAATTAAATTCAGCACTGTCACAAACTCTAACAGGAAAAAAATATGACTTCCAAACAAGGAATGTTGCACCTTTTGGGATGTATTTCCCTTTCTTTCTCCATCCTTGACTTCCTATTATGTTAAGTAGACACCCATTTTGCCTTTTCTTAGAGCTGGTTCTGTATTTATTTGTTTGCTTAGAAAGATACTGTTTTTCATGATGTCTGACTACAACAGAAATATATAGCATCAAAGACCAGAATGAGACTTAGCCAAGGTAAGATATTTTCCTAACTTGCAACTGAACAAGACTACAGTTTTAAAGTCCTGCATTTTTGGGGTAATTTTCACCAGGGATTAAAAGCTGCTCTAACCACTAGATAATACAAGCCTTGCGCAAAGGAGCACGTATGGTTACTGCCAGGTGTTTCCATATCCAGTTCAAACAGGAAGAACCAATCAGTATCCAAAAGCCCTTGCAGAATTCAGCAAGGTCCCAGCAAGCACTGCATGCTCTCAGAGAGGTCCTGGGAGCTAACTGACAGTGTCAACTTTGACCTCAGCCAAATCATCCCTCATTTACCTGCTGGAAAAAAAAAAGAATTTTGGGGAAAAAAGCTAGAAAGTGACTGATGATGTGCTTGTGAGGCATTTATCAGGCAGGATGTTAAGCTGCAATAGCAGAACATTCCTTGCATAAAACAGATTAAGAAATCAAAGCCGTACATCTTCCATACATTTTCAGATCTACGATTGAAAGACACAGTGCATGCTTTTCTGTCACAGGATAAAGCTGACCTTGAACACGACAAAAAAAGAAAAATGCCAGTGATGTGCCAGAGATGATTAATGGGAAAGAGAAGAGAGCTCTTTCCAAACAGCATTAGTGATCAGGTAGGGGAAAACTGTGAAAAAGATTCGAAACACATCAGTGCCCAAGCCAAGAGAGCACACAACAGTTCCATCCTCTCTAAAGCTACCTGCTTCTTTCCTCTGCAGTTCATCCATCACCCCCTCCAAAGACCTCCACAGTGAATCTTTTCCAGGCTGTGATCTAATAAGTGTGGTCAAATAGGATAAAAAGGGAAGGAAACCTCACCATACTCTCATTCCAGGTGGAGTACCTGCTGAGAGGAAAACAGATACAATTTTGCTTTTCAAACAAAAGACAGAAGTCAGAAAATGTAATATGGATTCTCTTATCTCTGTGCTGATAGGTGCTATTGGCTGCCACCTCATAAGATGATCAAAGAGCTTATAAAACTCTTCACCATCAAAGACTTTTTCCACGTCCAGGACAAGGAGAAATGAAGTCTCAGGTGGGTTTGTTCAAAACTACCTTTGTAGAGTTGAATGGTAGAGAAGAACAAGCTGGAAGAAGGAATGCTGATCATTGAAGCTAAGAGGAACCAGAAGCACAGATGTTCTGAACTGCCATACTTGAGATTTCTCAGCAAGTACCCTGCCTTCTGAATGGGAATGAGATCACTCTCATTTTATTCCCAACCTGATATATGAGAAAATGATTGCAAAACAGAACGATGCAGCAACATGCAGCAGGGTGATTACAGCTTCTAGTTTGGCTCTTTTGCACCTACCGTATTTCTGCTTTTCTTTGCTTTCTTTTCATTGTTTTCATTTCAGTTTTGAACTTACTAAAAACAACCGCAGTTTGACTGTGAGGTCTGCCATGGAGTAACATCTCCATAATGCTCTTTTACTTGTGGGGTGACTTGACTTGCTTCCTAGACCAGATTCTGCTCTCTGTTGTATAGGTGCTTGGACGTGGTAATTAATTTTCTCTGCAGTTACTGAATATTCTTGATTAGCAAAGAACTCAGCCTTTGCTCAAGTTGTGTGATAAGCCTAGAAGCGAACATTTAGATTTCAGTCGACTTTTGGGAATTTGTCCTATGATAAATGTTGTCTTTACATGGGATTGCTGCTTGCTCCCTTCATTTAATCTTCCCTGAGGCAGAGGAGAAATATGTAGTAAATTTCTATAGACTGTATTCTCCTGCAGCTAGCGCAATTAAAAGAATTTATCAGAAAGACTGTTTCAGAATTCTCTGCACCAGCCAAAACTGTGTAGCTTGTAGGTTGTCTTTT